>NQII01000625.1:169347-310397 GCA_002778355.1 Clitarchus hookeri | reverse complement strand
GCAGCTGGTGGTGGGATCTCGGTGTCCCTTGGGCAGCTGCAAAATGCAGCTGTGTCCGCGCCCTGGTGCCTTCCGTTGTCTCCGGACGTCGTCTGCACGTGCAGGAACAGTTGCACGTGCAGAAACCTTTGGTAGCGCGCCTTTGCAGCTGCGAGGCTCCTGGCGTCACTCTTCCGGCACGTCCACAAAACCCTTAATCCTTATTGCGGTCGTCAGCCTGCGAGCTTCGCCAGAGCGTGTGTTCTGACGAATATAATATAGGGACGCAGAATGCGTCAAACTGTTATATTTTTTTACAGTTTTTACTCAATTTTTTCTTTCCAAAACCATTGGAGTCAAGGTAACTGGTAAATATTATGTTGGTCGGATTCATCGATGTAATTTTTTCCTAGATTTTTAATTAGATTTTTTTCGATTTTTTTAATAATTTAGATTTTTTGAAATTTTTTGCGTCAAGGTATCCAAGGTCACTTGCATGGGGTCAAGGTCATGGTTAAAAAACTATTCACCCTAATCCTTCTAAGTTTATCTTTTTTGTAAATGTGGGGAACATTCTTTGCAAATGGGGGGATTGGTTTTTTTTTTTTTTAGGGGAAAATGGGAAATTTTGAGGGGAGAAATATAAATTGTAAAGGGAAAAAAAAGCAATTTTAATCGCAAATTGTCGATTTCAAGCGGAAAAAGGAAAATTTTGCTGGAAAATGACCACCGACCGACCGTAATGACAGAGAATGAACGGCGCCTGGCGCCTGTGCCTCATGCCATTATCCCCGACTCCCCTTTTCTATTCTACTACAATACATTTATTAATGAGTGTGACAATCGTCGTTCCAAAAAAATACTTCCGGGGGAGCATATGTGTCAGCACTATGCACGGCGTTATTAAAGCATAAGAAAAGCAAGTAGAAAACTTCATCCGAATGACGCTGAGTGTCAGACTTAAAACTACATAATGCCATTTTTATATTCCTGTTAACCCATTCAACCATGTTTGTCTGCAGGTGATAATGGGCGTTCTGCACCATTTTCAAAACCCAAAATAAATTTTAAATCCCTGAACTCACTGTAAAGAAAATACATGGCATTATCTGTCACTACAAACACTGGCGAATCAGACCACTATAAAAATTCTACATTTACATTTTAAAAATATCAGCTGCTTTAATAGAACATAAGGGAGAGCTAAAACAAAATTTACTACAGCTATCTTACCCAATTTTAAAGGTATTGATATAAACCAGGCCATGTAAAAATTTCGACCACACGGGTAATGGTCTTATCCCGTCCTACATGCTCACCGAAAATGGCACATCGTAGTATTTAAAAAATAATAGATCTTGAAGTTTGGGGAACAAAAACTCTGAATTTTCCATTCTTCGTCCACTTGCCCAAAAAACTTATTTTTAACACGTCAGCGGAATGTAAAGTTTTTGTGTCAGAAATAACTTGTCGGAATTCTGAAACGACAATTTTGGTGTTCTTTGATGTCAACGAAAATACTAGGAAATTGTTTAAGTTTATTTAACTCACATACATTAATGGTCTCAGAAATATTAATGGTCAGCTAACTTTCTACATTCGCCCAATTCTCTACAACCGCATCATATTCGTCCTCACAAAACATGCGTGGCAGCGCATCAGTGACGGAATTCTGCTCTACCCTTATATGTTTTACATTAAATCTAAATTATCTAAACGAACTAACCAACGGGGAGTTTCTGTGATTTTAACAACCAGCTCAATGCTTGGTCATCAGTGAACAAAGTGAATGGTGCATGATCAGAATAATTCGCAAAATGTTATATTTCCCGTATACAACTAAATAATTATATGTCACAAATAGTGTATTTCATTTCAGCATTGTTAATAATTTGCTAGCATATGCTACCGGAACATAAATACCGTTTTCCTTCTGGCTCAAAACAGCACCTACGGCTATTGAGCTAGCATCACATCAGACAAAGAAATCCTTTCCAAAATTAGGAAAATCTAATCCTGGTGGATTGGTTAAACACTATTTTAATTACTGAAAAGCAGCATGCTGCTCCAAATTCCACATAAAATTGATATTTTTTCTTTTCAGAAAATTTTAATGTTCAGTTGACTGAGAAAAGTTAGGTATGAATTTATTCTAAAATGCGATCATTCCTAAAAATCGTTCCACCCCTCTCAGATTTTTCGGTGTAGGAAAATGTATCATAGCTTTTATATTTTAAGGGTAGGTATGCAAATACCCTTCGGAAATGGCAAACACTAAATAACGAACATGCGGTTCCGTCCAACTAATCTTTTCAGAGTTAACCATTAAACCGGCTTTCCTTAAGCCATCTGATACATTCCGTATATGGGTTGGATGTTAATCCGCCATGTTTGTTTATATATATATATATATATATATATATACATATATAGATAGATATAGAACCAAAATAAAAAAATCCCAACACATGATAAAAAAAACTCCCAACTTTGCTTGTGGACCGGAATTTACGCCCATGGGCAAACGTGTTCACTGACAAACCCCCATGGTGTACAGCAAGCTACAGGTTCCATAGACTGTCGATTAATTCACGTTACAAGAAAGCAAAATTTAAATCTAAAAAGGTAAATAATTTTGCTTTATATAAATGCTGAAATAATGTTTCCATAACTGGTACTGGGTATGCATATACACTGAGTGGCCAAATTATTATGACCACCCCCTCAATACAATGTTGGACCACCTTTTGCCCTTAATACTGCATGGATTCGTCTTGGCATGGACTCTTTGAGATGTTGGTAGGTAGTATGAGGAATTTGAGACCATATCCGATGAACTGCACTTTCCAATTCCTTGCGAGTTACTGGTACTGTATCCAGCTGCCTGATGCCTCGTTCGATCTCATCCCACAGATTCTCAATTGGATTGAGATCTGGTGATTGTGCACGCCAACTAAACAAGGTAAAGTCTCTGTCATGCTCTTCGAACCATCTGCGGACAAAGCCAGCTTTATGACAGGGAGCATTGTCCTGCTGGAAGTATCCATCCCCAGCAGGGTACACCATTAAAATAACAGGATGTGCTTCATCTGCGATAACATTTAAATACCCTTGGGCATTCAGACATTGTTCCACAGGAATCAAAGGACCCATACAATGCCAAGAAAACATCCCCCAAACCATAATATTGCCTCCACCAGCTTGAAGTGTTGTTGCAATGCAGTTGGGGTTCACGCTTTTGTGCTCTTTTCTCCATATTCGCACCCTGCTATCTGCATGGTGTAGTTTAAAACGCGATTCATCGAACCACATGACAATTTTCCAGTCATCTACTTTCCAATCCTTGTGCTCCTTTGCGAACTGGAGACGTCTGCTCTTTTTAAAGGCAGACAGTAGAGACTTTCGAACAGGTCGTCGGCTTCCATAGCCTATACGGTGTAATGTGCGGCGAACAGTTCGTTCAGAGACCTTCGCAGTTGCTCCTTGATTAAGATTCCCCACAATTGGACGTACTGTTGCTCTTCTGTTGGACTGGACAACTCTGGCAAGTCTCATTTCAGATCGAGCATTCAGTAGCCCGTGACGACCACAAGCCTGACGATGAGACCTGGTTTTCTGCTTGGTAGTCCACTCTCTAAAAACATTAATAACTGCTGCTCTCGAATACTTCACAAGTGCAGCCGTTTTGCTGATACTGGTTCCGACGCTTCTAGCGCCTACAATAATCCCTCGTGCAAACTCAGTTAAATCACGTTTTTTGCACATTTCTTCGCAAGCAACACAGTGCAATTGATGCTTCACTTGTCCTGCATTCCCTTTTTATAGCTATCTCGCCCTCTAGCGGCAACAACGTGAAGTTATGGTCGATCTGCATATAAGTGTCCAGTGGTCATAATAATTTGGCCACTCAGTGAACATACAGTTTTTGGATTATTTTCCCGTAGTCGCAAATAAAACTATATTCTTTCGGTGTTTTTTTTTTTTTTTGCAGCAAGAAAGATGGACTAGCGTAGGCGCTAGTTGACTTGTCAACTACGCCCTGTTTCTGAAAGTCCACAATAAACTGATTGAAAATCTGAATTTTCAGCGCAGACACTCGATACGGAACTGACACTACATGTTCACAATCAATTAATTTCAATACCTTCGGAACCGTCAAACTTAGCAGTAATGACGTCATTATACACCTCCTTTATTTTCCAAAATCCATTTACTACCGTTTTCACATGCAGTTATATCCGGATTTTACGGAATTGAGAAGGTTCATTCATCATTAGGAGAAAACCCAAATTTCAAAAGTTTATTCGCCACATGAATACAAGCTTGTGCCCTACCCGAAAATTCAGTGCCTAAAATAATTGCATGCGACAAATTCTCAAATAACCTAAAATATACTTTCCATGAAAAACGTTTCATTATAATTTTAACAACAGCATCAACATTTTACCAAATAAAACCCCATCCGCCACAAAAAAAAAGCAACCGATACTGCCTTTATTAACTGTACAGTATTTATGGAAGTGTCAAGCAAAAGTTTATTACAAAACTCTTTATTCATTATAGATGCGGATAAAGCGGATACTTTTAAATTATCAATAATTACGGGAAAAAACAACAAACGTAGTTTCTTAAGTTTGTATTTGCCACGGCACCAATACCAGTGGGTTATTTTCCGCAAGAGACAATTATACAGAATATTTCCCGGATTCCCACATCTAAAATAAATTAGCGTTTTTCGAAAACATGACCTTTCATATTCTTTCCCTCCACTATTATTATTCTGCGCCCCATTTTCATGCTGCTCTTCCTTTTCCAATCCCCGTAATTATTTGTCTTCTTTATCTTTCTGCATAGAATTCCATTCCCCCTTTTAGAAAAAGAAAAACACTTTTCTGTAGTGTGATTATTACGAAAACAAATTTTACATTGCAGTTTTGTTTCCACATCGGTACTACATTTCCGGTTACGATCACCGATTGTTAAATCTACTTGCGTAACTAATTGTAACAGTTCCCGCAGAATCTGATGCTTCTTAGCAAATGCAAAATATTTGCTATTTTCTGGTAAAAACAATTGTCTACCAAATATGATTCATAACACGGCAGACACAATAGGTTCACTAATCTAACAATTTCCATAACAAATCCCTACATGTTTTTTCCCAGGACGTTGTACCCTGTCAAGTATTTTCATAGAATATCGTGAAATAGCTTTGAAATTATTTGCAAAATTACTTAAATGACTACCGCTTATTAATAGCTTGACCTATGGTGGATTGCAAAAACTCTGTCACTTTCGGGGTCGCAGTGGATGAGCGGTTAGACTGCTTACCTCCCACCAAGGCAAACCGGGTTCAATCCCTGGCCGGGTCACTCCCGGATTTTCGCAAATGGGAATCGTGCCGGATGATGCAGCTGGTCAACTGGTTTTCACAAGGATTTCCCGTTTCCCCTACCCTTGCATTCTGGCGCTGCTCCATTCTCACCTCATTTCATCCTCATCGACTCTCAAGATCTCGTTGTTTAGAGTTGCCCAAATATCTCAACTCAACTTAACTCTGTCACTTTCAGTAAAGCAACTGAATACACTACAGACACGTCACATACTTTGAGTGATACAAGCTTCGACATACTATTTAGTAAATTTACTACAGAAGTTGAAGTTACAGTTTTCAATACAAGATAACTATCAAAAGTCTTTAAAATGTAAATAATGCAACGGACTCGCCCTCTGTAGTGCCAGCAGTACCTCCTTTCCTCACCAGATCCCGTATCAGCTGCCGTAATACATCAATAGTATACTCCAATTTAAAAGACACCCCAGTGTCTTTCAGGGTGGCTTCTAGAAATTATTTTCCCAAACTCTGAATCCACAAAGTTCTGGTGGCTCCTGTAGGTAGAAGACATTTTATGATGATTTTCGTACGGATTGTCACACCCACTTCATTTCCCTTTACAACACTTACACAAACCCAAGATGTTATCAACAAAGTAAAAGTGCACAATATTATTACCCCGTATAACTTCCCACATTGACGGAAATAGAGTGGCGCAGAATTCTGTCTATATGTGCCAGGTTTCAGACACATGGGACAGCAACTTCGTAATTATTTCCTTCAGTGGGAAATTAATTGCGCTAAGCAGAGACAAACCCCTTACTCCCTTTCCGGCGTCAAGTGGTAACTGAGATATAATAAAAGTGTGAATTGTAAAAGTTTGATAAACTTTGTTTCTTTATATATATATATATATATATATATATATATATATATGGTGGTCCGTTCAACGTGGACACCTCTAAAATTTACGGAACGGTTGCAGATCACGAAAGGCAGTTTCGCTAAATGAAATTACGTACGGGGGCAAGTAATTTGCCACAAAGTGACTATTCGTAACACATGTATCGACAGAAATAATTAAACCACATATGATTTTTCCCCTGGAAACATACATTTATTTCAACGGCATCTGAATGTGCGTGCAAACAGGAATTCAGTGAAATAGCATATGCAAAGGAAAGTAACACAGAAATACACACACACATATATATATATATTTGGGATTTAAAATATTTTTTATAAAAATTCCTTATTAAAACAATACACTTAGGATAAATGATTTACAACATTGATTAAAATATGCGACCACAAAAGTTATAAAGAAATGCTGAATAATTTTACAAAAGAATAAAAAACCCTGAATATTACAAAAATTCCAAACCCCTAAGTACTTTAAAAATTCTTTTCATAAAAATTAAGTTAAAAAGACATTATAAAATCACTTATATTTCCATAAGTAACAACTAGCTAAAACCCTCCCCCCACCAACCCAATTGGAACATAACTCCGACGATTCTGACTGTTTGAGTCCCTCTTTACTTCGCTGCCCATACACAAGAAGCCACATCCTTATATACTGATCGTCATTAAAATAATAAAGTCCAGAACATTCCAAACTAACTTGGACGTCGGTGGAAATTGACGTTATAGGCAGCAGGCATAAGTATTTTGAAATAGTGCCTCCGGCAACAGGTTGAAAGTGTCAGATTCTCGGCATCGAAATCCACCATATGGTTTTTCTTTTCGTTTTTCATTCAACATTTCCCTTTCCCCTCAAAAATACTCAAAATTCCAATAATTCCCTCAAAATTTCCCTTTTTCCTTGAAAAATTTTTTCTTCTTGAAATTTTCCATTTCCCCTTAAAAAAACACTAAGTTCCCTAAGTGCAAAAACAAACCCACCACAGCCCTTTCATCCAATTCGGGATGCTCGCTTTTATCCTCAAAAAGCCCCACTAGTCCCTCAAAATCACCCCCTTTTTCTGGAACAGGTGGAAGGTGTCGAATTCTCAAATTCTACTGCTGCCATCTTGTTTCTAGCCACCATATTATTTTCGGCCACCCTCGTGAAGCACCATCTTTTTTATGGTCACCTATCTTGTTTCTGGCGGCCATCTTAAATCTTTATCTTAGAATTCATTTTCTCATGCTCTATCATTCAATCCTTATTTCATCGTGCTCTCGCATTCTAGTTTAGTCGACATCGCTCGATCCCTCCATCTTTAATTTAGTTTATCTAAGCCATCAGACAAGATGCTGGCAACACATTTCTTTCATGCTCTGTCATTCAATATCATCACCATTATCTTGTTTCTCAAATACTTATGCTCTGTCATTCTATGTCCACAATCTTGAATTACATTTCCTCATGCTCTGTCATTCCACTTTGACATAAACCATCTTGGATTATGACACTACCATCATCTTACTTAACATTGTCACCTTGTTCCCAATTACTTATGATCTTAGAATCCACATTATTCGTCTTCGCTCCACCACTACCATCATGGGATTTCATTTGTCTAAGCCATCAGGCAAGCTGTAGTCCACACCTTTCCACCTTAGTCGCCATCACCCCACCCCACCATCTTGGATTTCAATTTTTTTCTCAGTTACCTCTCTTTCATTCTTTAGCATTCCTTCCAGAATAAGTCATCACAATTTAGTTATCTGCTATTTACCCGGTCCCCTCAAACCAGTATTGTACATTTTATGCATGCTCTGTCATTCCACCTCTATTAAGTAGACTACTGATTACTCATTCTGTCTGTAGCTTGTGCTCAACCCTGATTAGTCACCTTCGTTCGACTCCACCATCTTAGATTATATCACCACTCTCATTTTTCAATATACCATTATATATTTAGCCATCGATATCTTTCATTTAGTTTTTCATTGGTTTTTACTAATAAAATAACTGTGGTGCATTATAGGTTAGTCGTTTGGAAATTATGTAGGACCTCTCTTCGCCGTGTATTCCACTTAAACAGGTCTAAACAGGCAATGCGCGACATTAGTCCTCCCTCCAAGTTTCAGAGTCAAATTAATACCACTTTAAAAATCATACATCCAAGCATGCTGCATCCATCCTGCTCTGAATGTATTACAATCTTAATCCTTTCTCATTTTTTGTGCACTTCATTTCAACATAGGCCTATTCTGCCATTTAATTTAGTGTGTACATCCAGTGACAGTACTTAAATATTTGCTGTGTAGGCCTAACTTTCAAATAATATGTTACCCACATCATTTAATTTATTATTGTCATGCACACTTGCAGTATCGACATGTAATATTGACCATTTCCTATATTAGGAAATAAAAAATGTTACAACACCTACAATAAATAAAAAACCTTTGTTTATTAATTCTGAATATATTTTTTTACATACTTCAGACTACAAACATAAAAAAAAGAATCCTTACATTCTTCAAACCTTTCATGTAGTGTCTTTCCAGCAACATGCTCACTTTTTACATAATAAATATAATCTGCTAATATGCAACTCAATACAGTCTACACTAGAAAGCATCCAGCCAGAATCCTTGGCCTTATATACCTCATCCTGCCAAAGTATTCCTTTCAAGTCCTCTACAACCTCTGGAATGCTATCAACATTGAAAATGCTTGATTCGCAGTCTTGAAAGCTCGGCGACTGATTTCTTAGTTTGAGGCTTTTTGTAGGTACACTCCAGTCAAATATTATATTTTATGGGACCTTCTTAAATTTCTTATGTTAATTGATTGATTATCCTTGCTTAATGCGGTCCAGGTATGTATATATGTATTTCGTAACTACAAACCTATCTACAATCACATAATATTTTAGAGTGCCCTTGAATGCTGATTGTTTCAGGTAGAATCGGTTCGTTTTTGTTTCGCCAACAGCTACAACCGGTAGTTTCTTAGCTGCTGAAATACTGACTTTACAAATCTTATTATGTCTCTTCGGATTGTCACCACATTTGAAAAGATGCTTGCATTTTACACATCGTTGCATAGCACAGGAAGAGCCCTCATGCAAGTAGTCCTCACGTGCTTCCTTGCCCTTTGGCTGTGGACAAATATCTTGTTACAATAGCAGCAACGAAGACTTGGCGAAGTTGTCGATGGCAGCACTGCTGTAGGTGTTCCACCCGAATAGGTCATAGGTGCTGTTGGTGTAATGCCTGAAGAAGTCAATGGCACTGTCGGTGCTATGTCTGAAGAAGTCGATGGTGGTGCTGCTACTGCATGTTTCCCATCTGGAGAAATTTATGGCACTAGGCCAACCTCAGGTGTTGTTGGAGCAGCGACTGTTGTTTCCATAATATATCCAATTTGCTTTCACAGGCTCAGGGGAAGTGTCTTTCACAAGTTGAGGTGAAGTGTCTTTCACTACTGCCACTGTAAAACTAAGCTTCCTAACTGGAACCCAGCTGCTTATATAACCACATTCAGGTATTATAACATTAAATGTACCACCTACGATAACTCAAGTGTACCAATCATCTATACAGTCCAGACGAACCAATAACACAAACAATCCTACCTTCTGTCAAACTATCATTACCTACTGATACCATATCAATCAACATGCCAACTCCTATAACCCAAGAGTAACTCAGTCACAGCAATAAACCATACCGCTCAACACACCAATCATGCCATATATCATAGCTCGAGCAACTATACAGTAGAGACCAGCCCATTCCGTTTGCTCAACCGACCGATACTACCCACTATAAACAAGCATACCCCAACCATTCTGTCCACACAGTCCTTAAAAAAATATTATATACCTATTATCCACACTATCTGTTCTACCAACACCAGACGAAATATACTCACCGTCTACTATAACTAAAGCATACGTCGGCCATTCAGCCCACATAGACCTTATAAAAAATATAGATACTGCCCATACCATTAGCTACATGTTTCAGCACCAGAAGAATATACTTCACAGCATACTATCACACATACCATACAATCCACACCAAATAAAATATTCCAGCCAAACATTTCAACCATAAATACCTGTAGACCATCGAATCGATGGGTAGAGGTGGGTCATAAAGGGCGTTATAGGGCGAAAGAGGGGAAGGGTGAAGTTGAGGAAGAGGTGTAAAAGGATATGACCCAAACATAAAAACTAACAAACCAGACCAACAAACCATATTATTATGAAAACCATTTGTACCAATCGCCATGCTAACCACCATGTCTCCAGCATACCAAACAAAAATACAGATAACCCTAGCGATCAGCAGTAATGAACTAAACACAACCCAGCATACATCAGTCACACTGCACACATGAATCATTATAAGCAATACAGCATAATATACGAACAACTCATTTCATACTCTTCATACCAATCAACAAAAAATACCAATAATGTATCCAGAGACCATGCTGAACATATCAACACTAACAAACTAGCCAATTATAAAATTCATCCATGATACTAACTACACTGCCCAAAACACAGTAGGTACCATCCCTTCAACATACTGAAAAACTTCATCCACCATATCAACCAAAAAAACCAGTCAATTATAACAGCATTCCATACCAATAACTGCACAAAAAACCTACCAGATACCATACCTCCACCATAACAAATAATTATATTGTTTACCCCAGTGGTGCTTAGTAAAATACAGAGCATACCCTTCACCATAAATCTAGCTTACTAATATGTCCTCTGAATATGTCTACCAATCACAGTGTTTACCATGCCAGATAACCATAACAAACATACCATCAAATAAGCATATATAATAACTATACAGACTTACATCTAAGATACCATGTCAACTTATCATACCATCCAATTATACTAACCAACCATACCAGGAAAGCACTCTAACAATCTCACACTAACTCAACATTCCATAAAACCATTCCACTCACACAAACTAATCATGCCATAAAACAATTCTGACCACACTATCTAAGACAAACTCTTGTCATCCCACAAAACCAACCAAATATGTCATCAGGCCATACCATATCAATATAGTAGCTATACCTACCATACTCTCAATCTTACAGTATTTATTAGCCATACATCCAGTCAGAAAGAACAAAAAATATTCTAAATAACCCTACCAACGGACATACCATACTATCATTTAATGCTGATAGAACACCCCAACAAGTCGTAACAGCTATACAAGCAAAACAAAATGTACAAAAAATCCATTCTATTATTTAATACTGATAGAACACTCCAAAAAGTCGTAACAGCTATACAAGTGTACAACTAAATCCATACAATTAAATCTTGCCATCAAGATCTACCATCTGTAAAAGCAACTTACCCATACAGACAAGCCATGCAGACAGAATATATAATCGGAAACCTTTTGAGCCCCAAACAGCCATGAAAGCAATCCGGCCATACAAAGAAGTCATACCAACTATCAATGTCATTACTCAATACTATCCATTTAAATCATCCTAAGAAACAGCTAATGAGACATACACCCAGGAAACATTCCAACCAATGGCATAAGATCATACTACTCAGCTCTGCCAACCAAATATTTCATCAAACCATTCTGTCCATAACAACAAAAATACCATCCAGTTATATCATCGAGCCAATTAAAAATATGTATATAGGGACAATACAAACATATCACCAAAACGAAATATCTATGACAATAGTGCAGAGGGCCCATTCAGTATAATTAATTTTGCCAGACTAACTAACCTAATATTAAAGCCATACAATTCAACCATCTATACTAACCACAATACCTGCCATCATACATCCCACCCTCCTGCTTAATATCCAACCATATCACACTAATAGTTGTATAAACAACCATAACTCAGTAATATCATTCAAACATACAGAATGTCAGGTTCATAGACCATACCGGTAAGTTATGCCATCAAAAAGAGAACTTCCACTGCCAACCGCCCAACATACTACATAACTTAAACCACACATTAAAAAACATTGCTACTATTGAACCGATATACACTGAAGAGCCAAAAAAACTAGTACACCTGCCTAATATCGTCAAGGGCCCCCGCGAGCACGCAGAAGTGCCGCAAGACGACGTGGCATGGACTCGACTAATGTCTGAAGGTATGCAGGAGGCAATTCACACCATGAATCCTGCAGGGCAGTCCACAAATCCATAGGAGTGCGAGGCGGTGGAGATCTCTTCGGAACAGCATGTTGCAAGGCATCCCAGATATGCTCAATAATGTTCATGTCTAGTGATTTAGGTGGCCGATGGAAGTGTCTAAAGTCAGAGAGTGTTCCTGGAGCCACTCGGCAGCCACTCTCAACGTGTGGGGTGTCGCATTTTCCTGTTGAAATTTTCCACGTCTGTCGGAATGCACAATGGTCATGAAGGGGTGCAGGTGATCGGACAGAATTCTTACGTATCTGTCACCTCTCAGAGTCGTATCTATACGTACCAGGGGTCCCATTTCACGTCAACTGCACACGCCCCATGCCATGACAAACCCTCCACCAGCTTGAACAGTCCCCTGTTGACATGTAGGGTCCATGGATTCATGAGGATGTCTCCATAGCCGTACACGTCCATCCGCCCGATACAATTGGAAACGAGACTCGTCAGACCAGGCAATGTGTTTCCAGTCATCAACAGTCCAATGGCAGTGTTGGCTGGCCCAGGCGAGGCATAAAGCTTTGTGCCATGCACTCTACAACGGCACACGAGTGGGCCTTCGGCTCCGAAAGACCATATCAATGATGGTCCGTTGAATAGTTCGCACGCTGGCACCTGTTGATGCTCCAGCATTGAAATCTGCGCCAATTTGAGAAAGGGTTGCATGTCTGTCGCGTTTAATGATCGTTTGTCCCGTTCTTTCACGATATTTTTCCGGCCGCAGCGATGTCGAAGATGTGTTGTTTTACCGGATTCCCGATATTCATGGCACACTCGTGAAATGGTCGTACGCGAACATTAAAATGTTATCGCTACCTCGGAGATGCTATATCCCATTTGTCGTGAGCTGACTTTAACATCATGTTCAAACTCACTTAAATCTTGATAACGTGTCATTGTAGCAGCAGTAGCCGATCTAGCAACTTTGCCAGACGCTTGTTGTGTTATATAGGCGCCGCTGACCGCATCGCGTTACTCTGATTGGTTCCATACCTCAGTTTTTTTTAGCTCTCCAGTGTACTAAAGCCAGCAAGACATACCACCAAAACCAAGTAACCAAAGAATGAAACAATACATTTAAACAATAGTAATAGACCATAAAAGCAATACATGCTCCAGACCCCCAAATCAAACATTCCAACCAATCATTCAAATTAGTAATGCCCATATAAAATACCATCTTTGTGTGTGTGGAGAGGGTGGTAAAGGAAGGAGGAAGGAAGGTAATTAATTGTGATGGAGGGAGGGTGAAAAGGGAAGGGGTGATTGAGTAGAGGGAATGGGGAGGGATGAAGATGGAGGAGGAATAACAAAACCTTTCATGCATCGTTTCTGGCAGATGAAGGTTTGTATAAGTAGATAGTAGTTTGTCTCTTTAAAATACCACACCAAGTAAACTGACAGCCAGAAGGTTATGCAAAGTCTCACTTCTATATAAATTTTAAATATATTTTTCACTTTACCACAATATTAAAAACATTACCAATTTTAAATTATTTACTAATTTTCTTCAGCCTGTTAAGAAAATATTTCAATTGCTAGAAACGGAGTCCTCACCCCTAACACCTTAATTTTCTGACCAGCATTCCCTTCCGACCAAAAATAATTAATACCGTATCAACCATCTTTACACCCCGAACCTTTAACTACAATGAAAATGTTTAAACTATCGCATAATATTAGATGTCAAAACAAAGCCCTCACGAAAACATGCCGACCAACTATTCCTACGAAATGGTCTGGTCAAAATATTCTACCATGTGATACCCCGACTACATGAATAGGCCATAACATCAGTCACTACCTATAGTGCATACCATTAGGACAAATGAGCTATAATAAACAGTTCCCTTCATACCAGTAATTCCAACAAAGCTACCATACATGCGTTCCTATGAAATATTAAAGCAAATTTTTCTGACAAACCATTCAGTCATGTAAACCACATGGTCAGATAATACCATATCTTCCTACATAATACCCTCAACAGCGAGGCAGCCATAACAAAATGTCACATGAATAGGCCAAACAACCAAATCAGCAAATCAAATGTTTCAACCATCAATCTCGAGGACCATATAACAACACACAACACATCAGGATAGACCATACCAACCACTTGCAAAGCCCTATCATAAGACAAGACCAGCAAACCGACAAACAATACTAACAAGTAATATCAACCATCGAACCAAAATATTTCAACAAATTATTCTGACTAACAGTACTAACACACCATATGAACTGATAATTCTACCTTACCATACCCACCGCCCATATTAATTTAGCCCCCCGATTTGGATGAAAGGGCTTTGGGGGCTCGTTCTTTGCACTTGGGGGCATGGTGTTTTTTGAGGGAAAAGAGCAAATTTTCTGAGAAAAGGGGGGAAACAAGATGGCGGATGTCAAATCCAAGAATCCGACACCTTCCACCGGTTCCCGGAGCACCTGTTTCATACTACTCGCATGTTCTTCCGAAGGCTTCAGTGAAGGGGTAGTGCAGAGGGAAAGCAACTCAACGAGCAGCCAGCTGCTGCGACGCGCGCACTTGCTGGTCTAAACACTGATGAGTCGCGGGCAGTCCGATGGTGCCCTTCGCAGCACGGCGCACCACGCATGTTCAACACCTTCGAATGCTTCCAACTCCCGCGTAGATAACGTAGGACGATACCTAGGACTTAAAGTCACTATTTTCATGTAGGTGAACGTCGATAGATGTGACATCCTTCACAAGACTAGCGAATTACATTTAGGTGGTTATTCACTATACTCAATACACAGTAATGATATAGTCGTATTAGGCCTATATTCAAATTTTACATGTACTTCATATCATACATTCTCACGATACAGTCAATAAATGTATAGTAAGTCTAATAAATAAAAATTGAGTTCTTATTTTCAGATTTTGAGGTGCAAATGACTCTTATAATTCGAGACAAATAAAAAAAGTCTAACACAAAAACTATATAAAATTTATCTAATTCCTGATATAACAATTACTTTATTTCTGAATTAAACGTACGTTTATATATGTAAATTATGTTTGATAATGACAGAATTGAAAAAAAAACAATCTCTTAAGTTTTCCATTTATGGAACCTCCTTATTTTCAAATTTGGTTTAATTCTCACTTTTACCTAGCTGTAAAGAAGAAGCAAAATATTGGTTTTATTTTCTACTTCTATAAATAGAATTAAGGAATTAATTAACTCTTTATCTGATAGTAAAATAAAATAAAAGAATCTCCCAGAGATTTTTACATTATATTTTAAGTTTCAGCTCACCTATTCTGCATATGTGCTACCAATTCTTTGCATTTGATACAGCGGTTATGCGATGGGTATGTAATTTGGAGGTACTTATAAAATTATTTGAATATTATGTTCGTAAGCAAAAAAATTTAACTGCGTCGTTTACATAAATTTTAATTTAGTCAAAAAGAACGGAAACTTCATGCCAGGCATCGTTAAGTTACACCATATTGTACAGTATTGTAAAACAGTTTTTTCTAGCTTTAAATGTTGTGCAATTTGTACTTTTACTGTCCGAATATTCTTAGTATATAGATACCATTTCAATGATATTATTAATAAATATTTAGCCAGTTATAAATAACAAAAGTGTTTTACAAAACAATTAGTTTTCCACGCGTTTGTAGGAATATAGTTAACCCGCGCTAAAGAAAATTAAAGAAAATACACTGTCATTTTATTTTTTACAAAACCGTAAGTTATACAATAAACGATTTTCAATCTCTGTTGAAAAAATTATATATAAAAAGTTTTACTTCTTTAGCATAAATGTGCATTTTTACTTCATTTGAGAACTTGCAGAAGCAGTACATTTGGCAACAGCATACATTTCCGTGCGCCCGGGTGTAGTAGTTCCAGTCACTGCTACTCTGAGGCTCTACCAGACAGATTAAACAAAATATCATAATATACCTTTCAAAAATGAGGGACTTAAATGGTAAAGTTATATTAAATTATTTTTTTGTTGTAAAAATAGTAAAAAAAATTGTATCTACAATTATAAAACTTACTTTTTGATATTTTGTCAATGAATGACAGTTTTCGAACGTAAATGTAAAACAGAATACAAGAAAATATAATTAGTTAAAAGTAATATGATATTATTTTCCACATTTTGTTTGTATTCAGACGTAGTTAATATTATTTTTGTTAACTTTTAGAAAAATATTTTTGCAAATTTTTAATTTTCATGTTTATAACTTCTATTTTTGGAAAAAGTTAACAAATTTTTATTACAAAACTGTATGTTGTGTTTGCTATTGCTCTATATGTTGCCCTCCACAAACCAAAACTCATCGAATTATGTTAAGTATTTCAGATTCTGTTCTTGACTATATATTCAAAATATTTGCACATTGTGTGAAATTTACATAACCTTTAACCAATGCAGATATATTTATTCCTGATATTACCCTATTTATTACAAGGTACCTAACAACCTTACTAAACCAGGCTTTTCCGCGTACTTCCCATGCAAACTCTGGCATTAGAGAGTAAAGGTTTTTTAAAAACACTACTGCAATAACATTATATAAAGTATTTCATGTTTCAATCGTTTTACAAAAAGTAAGACAACATTATTAATACTTCATAAAGTGATTATATTTTTTTTAGTTTTCGTTTTTATCCATTAACTATCATTAGAATACCTCTCTTGAATAATTAGCTAAACGTGATTGTACGGTTTTCACAATGTAATATTCAGTGTCTTTATATATAAAAAATAAAATACAGTATTACTTAACGTAATGCCCATTACAATAAAACACCACTAATATATGATATCTTTGCTAAGAATTACAATAACTAAACGATGGATGACTTTCGTCGTGAAACGATAATTGTTATTCGATTTGTTTAAGTTACTCTATTCTTGGAGTGTGTGTCTAACAAAACCAGTGTTTATACAAGTTAAGATTCTAGCCTAAAATCCTATTAATTTAAAAGCAGTGTACACAGTCTAGAAATATAATTGTCGTTTAAAAATTACTATTGAATTTTTGACTGAGTCGTAATTTTTAAGATATACATACAGTTTTTTTTGTGAAGTTTTGATTCTTACGCTATTACTAAATCGTATCTTTGCCAATTGAAAGTAGTTCAGTTAGCTGGCTTCTGTGTCTCAGTAAAGGAAATATATTTTTGATTACCAGGGTAGTTAAAAATCGTATTTATTCAAAAAGAACAACGCTTAAAGAAACAGTATAGCTGTTTATTTTGCTTTACTAAGCCAAACGTGCATATATAATGTTTAGATTATGTGTCTTATAGCTACCATGAAATATTTAACCAAAAATGTTGAAAATTTTAATATCGTGCCTACAGTATTAATGTTACTATAACAGTAATTGTTGTTATCTGTGAGCCGTCAGTAACTAATCTTGCTGTTAGTGTAATATACTTATATGGTAATAATGTAACTCTAATATTAAGAATTTTGTTACATCGTTGCCTCCTTACTGTACTGTCAACTTTAAGGATGTTTTTATGTTGTGACAAAACAAATTTTGTGTTAAAATTATGTTAACCTTTGTGTTAACATTTTTCTTGTAATTGCTTTGTTTAAAAAAACCTTCCTATATAAAATAAATTAAGTACAATTATATTATCACTAAAATAAATAATACCTATGAGGCTAGTGGGTGAATATAATCCGCGCCTTGTGTGAATGACGAGCTCCACTTCACGAAATCCATCGTCCTTCCAACTCCCTTATTTCGAAATGTCTGACTTCGTTTTATATTGGGGGAATTCTATAACAATAATGGCAAACCGTACCCTACTCTTTCGTTATGTTGAAATACTTCTGGAATTATATGCATATTTGGCAAACGTAAACTGCTTTACAAGGGTCGAAAGCTGATCTAAGTGGACTTTAGTTCTCCTTCTATGCTTTAGCATTTAAATATAGTGGTTTAATTTTTCGATGTTATCGCTGTTCACTAGAATCCGCCAATTTACATTGTTCATACAGTGTAAACTGGTGATGGCTGTGGATCAAATATGCACATTGTGGTGTACCAATTTACACACTGATAGGAAGTTTCACTAGCCACCCTCCAAGCACCAATTCAAGAAGAAGCTACGTAAAGGCCACGTTTGGATCCAGATTTGATGACTCTACGCAAACAGTACAAGGCCGGCTTCACAAATAAACTTTTATTTCCACTATGCGAAATCAGATGGTGTTAAGTAAGGTACTTGGAGTAAAATAATAAAATCAGTGAATTTAGTTTCCAAGCTTTATTAACCTACGGCGTAAATTATGACACATTGTAAAAATAAGTATTACTTATGTACATCTCACGCATTTCTAAATAAAACATTTGTTTTTGCGAAAGTTATTCAATCAGTTATTCCAAAAGAATATTTCGTACATTGATGAATATTTTCCATTCATTGTTATGCCCCTTTAATTCGAAACTGTAGATGTAAGACAACGAAGAGGAAGACAGTGGAATGGGGAATTAGAGGGTGTCAGTGCTGCCAACTTTGCGCCGCAATAGAAAGGAGCAGCCGGTCGTCGCACACACAGGAGAAGGCGTGGTAGCGCTGGCACACGCAGCAGCGCAGCGCAAAACCCAATAAAGGTACAAGGAGCACAAACGGAAAGCGAGAGGGTGCTAGAGGTGGAGGGGAGGCAGAGAATGGAACATGGCGCGGTGAAGCGTGTGTCGTCCCATTATCTAGTCAAACAGCGCAGCACAACAGTTGAATTGCTCTCGACTGCACGGCGTGTTGACACTGGTGGCTCCCGCAAGGCCGAGCGTAGATCGATGTGCGGCTGGGATGGTAGCCGTGGGCCATCTGCTCTCCCTCGCTCGGCACGGCGCGGCGTGTAACCGGTAATGAACCATCGCACCAATGAAAACTAACACGCCGTGCACCGCGGCGCCGAGTTCGGAGCAAATACGACCGCAGGAGCACAAAAACAGTCGCCGGTGGCGCCGCCGTGTGTGCGCGCCTTCTAATGCTCCATAAATCTGATGGGAATTACCAATATAATTTTTTATTTCCCTGGGGGATGGCAACTGGTCTCGCACGTCTACACCGCTCGAGGGTTATCACGTTGCTAGGTGCGATTTCTGAACGATATCAATATATACTTCAAATGTTGTCCTCACTGGTAATACGGATTGCAAATGATTAGTTGATTTGTTTGCCAACTATGTCAGGCGAAGATAGACTGGAAGCCACGGCTTTGGTGCATTTTTACGTGATTATGTTGGCATTCCTAATTTTGAAGTATTTTATGCTTTGAAAATAGTAAGCCGCAGTCTGACGATGTTACACAGTCATTCAACGCCCAGCCTGAACCATCTAACACAGTAGTAAGTTGGCTACGGTTGGTTATTTCATTGCGATTATACAACTGTAGGTGGGAAATGCGTTTAGGATTCATGGCTGTGATACAAAATGCATGCACAGAACAATTTAAAATAGTAGCAAGTGCGCATAAGTACAGATTACTTAAAAATTGTCTTTCGCGACTCTAACGAGTGTACCCCTAAGTTAAAATAAAAAGTTATTTACGTTTAACCTTCTTTTAAACATACTCTGTAGTTTTTGAAATTGTAGGGTTATTATTATGCTAGCGGTTTCGCAAATATTTGAAAAATATCTATCCTCATATCTAAATGACCCTAGAGCCAATGTTGCTTCAATGTTCTATTTTCCGTTGGACTCTGGCTAGTTCATGTCATTATCAACCAAAATTTTCCAACTTAATAATATGTTGGCTAGCCTTGTATAAGCAACATAACGCTTACTAATAATCTCAATCGTGCCACTGTTTGTTAGTGGTAGTAAACGTGCATTTCGTGTTCTCAATAAAAATTAATGTAATTGCATTTACACAATTATTGTATCCCTCTCTTATAAGTAAGTATTATTTAAATTTCATTACCATTCGCATTACAAAAACCTGCTATTAACCCTGTGGAGGGCAGGAATTGCTGACCCTTAACGTCACTGGCCATTCCACTGATTATTACGCCAATCCACGTGCTTACGTCAAAGAAAAGTTCTTTGTAGCTCTAAATTATGAAGTTAAAGGAATTTTGTTGTAATATATTAATATGAAACAAATTTAAACAAGTAAAATGTATCAATTTTGTCACCTTTCATTTGCTTAGAAAAATAACATACTCAATTATTAAGAAATATTGCTCAGTTATTTCTGATAAAATTGTTAGCCATACTATTCCTAAACACTCAAAGAAGTAAAAACAAAATAGAGTTTAAAAAAAAAAATTTATTTAACTCAATTTTTTTTTATAATTTTTACCATTGTCATAGTCGTAAGAGAAAATAAACACCTTAAATTTTACAGTTATTTCATGGCCTTAAAATTTTCTACGCGGAAATGAGAGTTAGAAATTTTATACTCGAACAAAAAATAATATTTCCATGAATTAACATTTGTAAAATTTTCTGCAAACATCATTCATGGAGAGTTACTGTCATGTAAAAGTAATATTATTTCAAATACAATACTAACGACTTAAAACAGGTGACTTAACAGCTATCCTACAAGAAGTAAACTTATTCAATTACGTTTTATATATTATAGGCCTTCCAATATACAATCAATAATTCTTTATCGGGAATAAAGAAAACATGTAAGTAATTTCGCACGAAATTTTTTCTTATGTGCGCTTCAAAGTACTGTGTATTAAAACTGTTGCAGTTCTGTGTCAGTTGTGATAAAAACTAAAGTGTTTATAATATTGCAATTGAAAATCAACCGCTCAAAAATTTTAAACCTGAATTTATGAGTGTGGCTGATTTTCCTGCTTTCCTATACAGACGTTTGTAAGTAATTTTAAGGTACTCAATGGCACATTTAATTAGATCGCGTGTGTTAGATATATCTAAACAAAAGTACAATTTTCCATCAGATTGATGGTAATTTGTTGGATACCGTAGTTCTTGAGATATGATTTAAGCATATAACAATACAATTTAGTCACACAATCTTCCAAAATGAGGGATGACTGAAGTAATAACTTAACAAATTTAATGCAAACAGTAGATACTTCAGATCATCAAGTTTAATTGAAATAGGATTTATGTTACCAGAGATGTGACACAACACCATCTACTTGAAAATTTGATAACAATCTATACAAATTTTATGTAACCTTTTTTGGATGCAAAATGTGGTGGAAAGCTGTTATCAATTCACTCATATGACAGTTAACATAAAACTTCGGTGAAAATTGTTTATCATGACGCCTTTACGAGGTTACAAGTTGAAACGGTCTTTCAAAATGCTACTTCCTCACTTTTTTGCATAAAATTTTGTATATATCACAAATGCAATAAATTTACCTCCAGACATGTTTAATGTGAAAAAGTTATCTCTGTATCACTTGTGTAACAACTCGAATGTGGAGTAGCTATAACAAAATTATTTCAAAATGGGCCACACTTCAAGATAAATAGCTCTTTCTATTGCTATGAACTAGTAGTTTCTCTTGTTAACGCCAAGGGCGCCTCTGTCAACCAGCTATTGCCTGAGACGTTCGAAAATAATATAAAATGAGTGACAGTAATATTAGACTTAATAAAAATTGAAATTTAGAGTCCAGAATGAAGCAATTAAAAAATCCAAGAAGCAAGAGTAGATCACGCAAACTGTTGTTATGTACGTACCAGAACGAAAAACCAGATTACCAAGCAGGCGGGTAGCACCTTTTAAATATTTTAATGAAATAATAAGCTGTTCGTGGTAGTGAGCACTTTTAAAAGCAATCTTCGAAAAAAATCACTGCACTTTATTGCGTATGTTTGTATAATTAACATTGATTGCTTCTCTCTCTCTCTGTAAAGACAGTGCTACAATCTTAGTAAAAATCACCATAAACCTAGCTATATTCATAACCACCGCAATTATAGAAATCCTGTGCTATAATTGAGATAATAAAACCATGGTGTTTTCGTTTGTTTACCAATAATTCTCCAATTCCATATTGGAACTTTTTACGAATATTTATCTGTTCACTCCTGTAGGTTGGCGAACTTGTTATATATTTTAACCTATTTTCTTTATGTAGAACCCTCGTAAGTAAACAGTCATGATTGGTGAAGCTGATTTGTTTTAGGTGTTAAGGTTCTCATTTTCACAAACCACATGCTAAAGAAATAAATAAACACAAAAACAAAAAACTATAATTGGAGTCAAATATGTTTAGCTACACTGTAAAAAAAATTGTAATTTTTACTAAGAAATTGTTTGTGTTTTTACAAATGCTTGTAACAGTACAATGAATTCTCTTGTAAAACTACAAGGGCCGTGTTTGTAATAGACCTCAAGAAATGATTATATTATACTGACCCGTATCCACGAGCTTCAGCAAAATGTCGGACACTCAACAACGTAAAACCGTATATAGCTGTTTGTGCAATAACTATGGGTGATATAAAGTGTAGTTACGTGTAAAAAGAAATGTATTGCAAGTTTGAATTACTTAAAACACTTAAAATAACTCGAATAAACATAATAAAACGACAATTTCAATCAAACGTGGCCCTATTACTCATTACCTGGTAATGTTTCCTAGCTACGCAGAACTATTAAATCGGCTTTTAAGACCTCATTGTTAAGAGCCGTCCAAATCTCTCAATTCAACAACACAGCTCTTAAAATGAAATAAACGTATTATTCTTAATCAAATAACTTCCATAATATATCGTAGGTACTTGAAAGTATATTTACTATAAAAATAAGTAATCATGTAAGTAAATTTGGTCTTCTGGTTAAAGGTGCAGTTTGGTAATACAAGGATTGTGGTTTATAGTCACCGTACTAGCAAAGTATCCATTTTTTTCGTCAATTATAGATTGAAACATTTTTTCTAGTTATTCTCTGTTATTAATTCATCACATTAGTTTTCTAGAAGAAAAAATTATTTTATGTACACTTCTCAATAATGTAAGTTGTAATACAAGACTATCATTTGTAATATTACAAACATATGTTTTGCAGATTTTACAAGAAAACCGTCTGTAGTTTTACAAAGGATTTTTTTGGAAACTGGGTTTCCAAGGATTTTTCTTGTAAAAGTACAAAAACAAAAATTCAGTAAACGGGATCGAAATTTACACAGTAGTGAAAGTGAATTTGACGTGTACAGTAATAAGAGCTGACTCTGATTCGCTATGCATAGGTTCTGGCACAAGTAAGTTTAAGTTCGCCCACTTGCTATGCAACTGTCCGTTGACTGTGGCTATGGATAATGTTAAGCGTGCTTTTAGCAAGCCCCATTTTACAGAAGATATTCAACTTTTACTGTTCTTGGTATGATTATGGCTATGTCGATTGTAGCATGGCCTTAAAACGGTCAGAAAATTACGAAAAAAGTTTCCTCGTATTAACGTCTTGTTATGTGTGAATAAGCATTAAATTAAATAAATTTCTTTGTGTTTTACAAATAAAGCATGGTTATATAATAAAAATGTTTTAGTTTCTAACTATTTCTAAATTTAAATGGCGTGTGCCTGCACATACTAGACGTTTAATTCCCCCTGACAGATGGCGTATGCTGCCTGCTTCAGGGCGAACAAACGGTCGCTAGTCAATAAACAAAAGTTTTAACAAAGTGTCAAAATTAGGTATTTATGAAAATCACTACCAAAAGACCTTACATCAAACTGTTTCTCTTTATATTCCAAATAACTTTCTGGTCATGACAAAGCTAACAACTATGTGTCCGCTTCTTTACTCTTATTGTGCCTACATGCAACATGCAACGATATTAAGAGACCCTGCGGGTCTATAATGACTGTGGCGGGAAACGCAAAGAGGGTTAGCGATCGCAAACAGGCTATCAACGCAGTTTTGATTCATTTATTATTACGGCCTTTCAGTTAGCGAACGCAAAGTTTGCGTCGGCGATAAAAACGGTCGCAAACTTTACGCGGGGGATAGATACAGTGCAAATAGTTTTGCGTCTGAAGCAGCAAGATTAAATAGCGGATTTTTTTCATTAGTTTCCATAACCTCATGAACTAAAACTGTTGCGATTAAATAATTAAGCTTATAAACAGTATATTCTATATATTATAAAAGTATTAACGCTTTTAAAATTAGTTCAAGGTTACAAAAAAAAGAATAGATAATTGTTTTCAAAATTAGTACGTATACTTTTAAGCAGTTGTGTCGCTCGTACGAATCAGTCTGTCTGGTCGTGCATATATGCGTACTTAGTGAGTCACGAAAATGTCTTGTGCCGTCTAGCTGAGTGGATGACACCATTGCCTTCGGACGAGCGGCTAACTCTATTTGTAAGTTCGAAGCCTTCAGCGGGTGTTGATATTGTTTTTTATTTTTTGTGAGCAATTATTGTTCCGTGATTTAACGAGTTCAGAAGAATTTTTTTTCAACGTCCACATACTCTATGAATATTTTTTAATATCTTTAATTATATTAAAATACCAATTTTAAAATTATTTATTACATGTTAATAATAACAATGAACGCAATAAAATACTGTTCACGATACAGAGGATTTATTACGAAATACCACTTAAAAAGAAAATATAATTTCATTAAATTGTTTTTTTTTATAGTAAACATCACGTTTCCTAAAGTTACATCGCTTCAGAACATCTAATCTACTCTATAAATACCCGATTTTTCCCAGCAGTTGTATGAATAAACTGGGAATGTTAATAATTAATATATATAAGTTGTACTTATCAGTACACAAGAACAATACAAGTAAGAGTATTCGAAAAACATGAAACATCACATTTCATCGGTTTTAAATAGACACATTTCACAACTTCGTGCTAGATGACCACGATTTAAAACTTTACTAGGTGTCCGTAGTTATGTTTTTCCAATGTATATTCTGTTTCGCGCTGGTGATATTCATGTCAGTGACGTGACAAATGGCTTTTAAGAAACTTTGGAGATAGAAATGTGCCTATATTTGATTCAAAAGGGAGATTTTATCACGGAAGTACTGCCAATTGTCGTCGTAAAGTGTGCGTTGATGCAAGTTTTGCGTTCAAGCAAAAGATAGCGATCGTCGCAAGGAAGAGTCGTCATAATCCCTAAAACGCAACCTGAAACACGGTACAATGCAACCACAAACAACGAACCTCGTACGCCAATAATTCTAGAAGATAAGAAACTACGAAACAGTTAAATGTGCCATAACTAACATGGTCTATTCTCAAGTGTAATTAAGGCATGGCTGTAGTTCCTTCAATAACTGTACAGTGGAAAAGCTAAATGATCTAAGGGTAAAAATATACAAAATTTAGTTTCATACATATAAAATGATTTATGTGCAATTGTCCATGTACTGCTGTAGGGTCCAATTTAAAATCATTTTCCTAATAGTTTTTATGAGTATCGACAGATCGCTGCTGCTGTATATCCGCAGGAATTAATACTACAGTTTTTCCCCCTTTACTAAAAAACACTTTTTGGCACTTAGATCATTTAGCTATTCCACTCTACATTTGTTCAGTTCTATATTATATTTTTTTATGCTATGGGAACGTTTACTCATTGTGAAATTAACTATTCGCGTCATTCTGAGAGCATTTCAATGTAAAACATTTGCCTAGGCACCACTTACAAATGTTTCTAAATATGTTTTCCATAATTTTACTAATGCTACATGACGATGTCTTTTTTTGACATGCTAGTAGATAAATTTGCTTCGTTCTGGCACAGAAAATGGGGGAGTAGGATTGAAGGATTCGTCCGCCAACTTGTTTCCGGTCGCAATCTTGTTTCCAGATACCATATTGTTTCTGGCCGTCATCTTATTTCAACCATCCGCCATCTTGTCCGCCATCTTGTGTTTTTTCTTTGTCATTTGTTTTTTGGTGAGCTTTTTTGTTTCTGCCATCGTCTGCTAGGAGCGCTAGTGTCGCTTGATATAATCATTGTCTGCTAGGAGTGCTGTTGTCATATATTACTTGCTCGTCAGCCATGTTTGTTATGTGTGATTGCAACTATAGTGTGCCACTTGTATCCACCATATTTCTTTCTTCGCTGTCCGCTAGAGTGTGCATTTGGCTGTGTATCTAAGGTTGACTTGCCATGGGAATTAGCCGGGGCTCTCGCCTTTATTAATGTGATTTTATTTAATACCGTATAAGATTATTTTGGAAGAGTGGAGCAGCGAACTTCCACACCCTTGTGTCAGTAGACATGTGCCCTAGCCGACTGAGCTACCGATACAACTTTCAACGAGATGTTTAAATGTTTTACCACAGATATGTTAAATATGTGTTTAGATACACTTATGACTTCTTTTAATTTGAGTTTGAAAAAGGGTAGCTATCTTGGTCCAGAAATTCCCTTCATTGTTTTTTAACACGGATAAATTAATAGCATAAGGAATCTAAGAGTTCAAATATAACATGCATAAATTATGTATATTTTGTTAATTTCTTTTTTATATATCAGAGTCTCAAAATTAAAACATGCATTTTTTTAGTATTATGCTTCAGTTTTTTTTTAATTACTGGTGAAATCAAACTTACAATAAAATTCCTCCCAATTAAAAACCAGCATTTCTTATATTTCATTGTTATTTTTTTACTGTTTAATGGAAAAGCAGGTACCATACCCAATAACGTCAGACCTCAGTTCCACGATTTAATACATTCAAGTGAACAATCGTATTTTTACTTCCAAAAATTTAACACAAAAAATAATTTCCAATAATGAAATCCACTGCACCTGCTTGAATCAAGTAGCTTATGTCTTCATATGTGCATTAATGAGAAGAGCTGAGTTATCATTTTCACAGGTGTGCATGTGCGTGGCATCAGGGGGTAACAAGAGCCCACACATTTGCATGTGTATGTGCTTCTATGGTATTTTCTCAGGTGTGCACCTGCACAGTGTCAGACAGCATGCGTCAACTCATGTGCATGAGAGAGAAGAGCTGTGCTAGCATTTTCACAGGTCTGCACCTGCATGGTGTTAAGTAACCTTAGTTAGCGTACCGGTATTTAAGTCGTTTTTTGAAATCCGCGCATGTGTGGTGTCAGCTAACCGTGAGGTCTAAATGCATGCGAAGTGCAGTTTTAGCATTTTCACAGGTCCACATCTACTCGGAGTTAGCTCTATCCCAACATGTATCCTTCTTGGTGTTGTTTTAGTGTATGAACATAACAATATTTAAAACATTTGTCAAATATATTCCAGAATGTCTCTTTTGTCGATCCAGGTATTGTCATGCTTCGACTGTGCAAGCCACCTCACACTGTCATTACGTCGTTTCAGAACATTCTCTACCAAATAAACATCGGGAAATGTCGTAGGCTGGATATCCTCTAATGTTCGGTTCACCACGTAGGTCCTCCAGGTAATACCTGTGTGGGTACGAATGGCATATATTAACCACCTTGTACAATTCCGCCGACCCCTTGTGACGATAGGCCATGTGGAAATTGCTGCACTGTTTGAAGATGCACACCAGGTCACCAATCTTGGCTTTAGGCATGTACGGGTCTCTCCTCTTCTAGTTGGAGTAAATGGTTCAAAGCAGCGAGTAGTCTTTAAGGTATTTAAGCTTATGCGAATGGTCAAGTGCACCATAGAATTATACTAGCAAACTATTTTCGACAGTAACTTAAGCAACTTCTAGCTTCCGATAGCAATGACATGTCACAACAGTTTGGCTTTTAGAGTCCAGTGAAAACTCTCGACGATACTGGCTTTGAGTCCAAAGTATGTGGAATAGATATTTTTGCTTTCCTTTTCCACAGAGCACCGAATAATGAATTAAAGTATTCTTTCCCATCATCAGTGAAGATATTTTTTTGTATGTGTCCTTCTTTCAATAAGTCAACCATGGCCTCGGTGACATCACACATATTATTCGACTTGAGCAGCTTGGCCCATGCATTATTGGAAAATATGTTAATTACAGTGAAAATTAAGTGGAGGCCTTTATTCGCACGAGCAAAGTCTTTCATTTTTATCAGGTCAGATTGGAAAGTGTAGTCAAGCCCTTTCATGATATACTTTCTCCAAGGATAATTCTTTCTGACTGACCTGTGTAATTCTCCCGAAACTACATATTTCGTTATAGCGCGAAGTTGCCAGCTTCGACGAGTTCATCGATCATGTGAAAGTAATTTCAAAACTTCACAAAGCGGCCAGTAATCGTAACCTTTCGACGAGTTCATTCGGATCATCCCAAAATACTTAGTCGACCTTAGGTTTGCTGTCGATCTTCTGCACAAGATCATATCCAACAGTGTCGGCATATTGTGGAAACAGTCCTCTAATAATGCCGAATTTAGCATGCTATGTGTCCTTAAATCGCCATGTTGCAGGGTTATCATTCACATAATCAGCCTGACTGGCCTGTAGAAGGTTTCCATAATTGCGCAAATCCGATTCGGTGTAGTGCCCAGGATGCATACGAAATAAAAGTTCGCACAGGCCTTGTGTAGTATTAATTTTACGTTTGCCGATTTGCATCACACCACCTGTAAAAAATATTATTTCCTTGTTTACTAGAAACCACTTATGGTCATGGTTTCGTAAGCCATACATCTTATCGTTAGTCCGATCAGTGTAGGAAGCTATGTAGAGACTCACAAGAGCTCCATCCTCTGGTACTTGCTCACCTGTTCGTTTTTGTTCAAGGGCATGCAGCAAATGAATAAGGAGCGTGTAGTCTTCGTTGCTAGTGATGCCCCCTTCTGATTCTGGCAGTACTGGACTTCTTTTCACTTTATGAGTCGGGATCGTCTCTTCAACTTTGATTTTGCATTTAATATCAGACCAAGGCCAAGCATCCTCCTGTCGATGTCCTCCTAGTTCATCTAGATGGCTACTTATCTGCTTGAAAGCCCCTTCCCTTCGAATCCCGAGAGCCAGTCTGTTACTTTTAGCGAGTAAATATTTCTTGCAAACAGCTTCAATGGCTTGCTGCAGCTCGGTTGTCATCGGTTCAGTCCATCATCATTCACCGAATAGAGTTGAGTTGAGAGATTTGGGTGGCTCTAAACGAGGTATCGAGGGCCAAGTTCACCAAATGGAATAATCACACAACCACTAAGATATATATATATATATATATATATATTTATTTATTTATTTATTTATATATGCGTGTGTGTATTCACTCGCGAGATGCAGAAATTGCTTTCTCGATATTTTCGCGGTGGCCGACACACACATCCAGCACCTTCTTAATATGCCTCGCAACATCAGTTATCGCAGCTAGGCGATAAATGATTGTTAGTTTGGAGATCATCATATTCTGCATGGTCTTCAAGTCATCATGTCTCTGCACATTCGACATGTTGATCAGGTCTCTTATACTTTCCTCCATGCCCTCTGCATGCTGGTCGATGACCACCAAATCTTCCACGACTTGAATTTTCACACTCTCAAGTATTTGGCCAAGAAGCTACAGGTCCCTGTGAAAAGCGATGAGGCGAGCTTCCATTAAGCCACTCGCAATGCCATCGGATATCCGAGCTTGGAAATGGTGTTGTGGCTTATGGTCTCTGTCTTACCATAAACTGATCAAAGTTACACTTGTGCATTCCCTTATGTACTGGTGAATCCTTATCGATCACCAATATTCCCTACTACTCTTTGTTCCAGCACAATGAGAAGACCTCCTGAACTATGTAAACATCATGACAATAACGACATGGTCATCGTAAACATGTTGCAAGTGAATGAAGAGATTTTAGTGACTCTTAACAGTGAGATTTTGAGAGCCTATAAGGGTGATTGAAGTGAGTATGGAGCAGCACCAGAATGAAAGGGTGCGGAGATGGGAGATTCCCAAGAAAACCTGCCGACCAAAAGCATGGTCTGGCATGATTCCCATGTCCGAAAATCTGGGATTGACCCAAGCGGGGAGGATTGAATAAGGTTCGCCTTGGTGGGAGGGGAGCAGACTAACCACTCAGCCACAGCAGCCCCCGAAACAACATGAGAAATTTCACATTATCGCATAGCAACTGTTTTGGCACACGCAAATAAGTTTGACTTAAGCCCATGCAGTCCACATCTGCATGCCACCACCCCATGCTAAAATACTCTTGGATGCAGGTTTGCTTCTTGCAAGTGATATTATCGAAGACGAACACAGAGTTCGACAGTGCCTGCTCGGCAACACAACAGCATTGTTATCTCTTCATGGAACATATTTCACACTATTTACAGAATGCAGTACACACTACGGATGCTTATATTTCGGTTTCTGGGGCGATTTTGAGAACAGGTACACATTCTTGAACTGAAGATCATTTGGTTCCTCCAGCAGGCTCAGTAGCACACATGACTTGCCACAACCCAATGACCTGCAATCAGCGCTCTCACACGCTCTCACAGTATTGGGCAACAGTGTGCTGTGGTGTGCATCACCTGAGGTTTCGACATCTTCGGTAATGCAGATGTCAGACTAATATCCTGCTTGATTATCACCATGATACGGAAACGAAATGTATAAATGGTGAGTATATATCGGTTTTTAGATCCATAGCATGTGATAAGTCATATAGTAAAGGTCAAATACAGATGAAGAGAGTGAGGAGGTTTGGGCGGCTCTTAAAAGCGAGGTTTTGAGAGAAAAAAACAATGACATATCATAGATATGCTGAACAACAATTTACCTTTCGAGCTGCACATTCCTGGGTACAGGTTATGCAGACCAGGAACTAAGCTAGCGAAATGGCTTGCATGTGTCAACACAGGCTCAATGCACTGGATGAGGCATGCAAATGGCACAACATCGCCTATTCTCAGCACAGCAATCTACAAGCTAGGCATGAGGCAGATACTTGCACGTAGGGCCGACGAAATATGCCGTGCAACAGACACCCAACTCGGAGAAAAATTAACAGTGTATGGCACTTCCAACTTGATGAAGGCCAAGGTGAAGCCTCTTTCTGCCTTTATACCTGTAATTGATACCCTGGGCAGTATTTATGGACAGTTAAGAATATTGTTAGTGCTGTGAAACGTGCCTCGAACGAATGTAAGCAATTGGAGGAAAGTCGCCATCACAACCATAAACTTGAAGCTATTGCCATGGGTTAAAAGCAACGGCCAAGGACTTTACATATGTTGACCATACTGAGGAGGCGGAGGTGCAATAAAGAAAAAGAATCGCATCAGGAAGAGGTGTTCATGAAATTGCTACCAAAACGACCACTTCCAAATGTTGATTTGGAACTATTTGCACAACAATTAAAGGCACCTAATTTTTGTTGCGTGTTCATACAAGGCGATTTGTCCCTTAATCCCAATTGTGGCAAATGTGCAATAATCTATCTCGAAATGACTGTAGGGCCTGGAACACAATAGGTAACGTATTCCAAACATGGAAAATGTACAGTATAATATAACTGTTTCGGTAATTTACGTCCTCTACCCGAACTGCGATGGACTTCTAAAGGAAAGATACTGACTTACAACTATTAGATGGAGCAGATGCCGAGCACATGGAATTGCGGACACTTTTGTGTATTCTTTAGGGTGCAGTGGAATAAAAAATAACATAGGCATACAATCGCGAATCCGAGTTCATTACTGTTTAAATAAAAGGTGATCACACCTACATTCCTCGGTCAGTTTGTCGGAGTTCATCATTCTAAGTGGTAAGACATCTGAGCTGAGGGCGACGTTTTACTTGCCTGTGGAGTTTGCCAGCGAGTGGGTGATTGGACTGACAGATTTTCAAACATACAAGTGCATATCCAACACAGAATAAGATGTGAATTACAAGTTCAGGTATGCAGTATTTGGAGACTTAATAAAATCATAATTCCCACTATACGAACGGTAGGACATTGCCAATTCCATCAAGGAATATGTACCATTAGACATGACCTTCGAACTACATGGTAACCCATGTAGTTATATTGAAGGCAGAAATATTTCGTAATGCCAATATCGATTTCACTGAAACAGATACTATCAGACCCATGCTGGAGTTCGAGGCGCATATCTGCGAAGCTGACAAAATGCGCAAATGTTCGTGGTCTGTGAACATATTTCTGATGAATGTGCATAAACCTCAATTTGGCGAGCAGCTGCTATCTCAATGGCAAAACCAGCATTATGCTGCACGATTTTGCACCAATGGACCGGTCAGGTTGGAAGTTCCAAAAAGCATATATTACATTCCTGTGATCGCCAAGAGTGTGCAAGAAATGGTCGTGATATTCGTCGATCAGAACAATAAACAGACAGAAACGAAATCATGTTGTGCTTGCACCTAAACAGGTGGGATTGAGTTTCGTGAGGAGAACCATGCATAAAGTCGAGTGCAGCGCTAAACCCACAACTAGTAGAATTCCAAATGCTGGTATGCTAAAATGTGCCAAAGAGCAGTTTCTACATTGCCTAAGGTTGAAAGTGAACAGTTATGGAATACGACATATTGAATGTAACCCAGCAGGCAGAATTCTATGACAGAATCTGCATCTTTTAACTGTATTGCTACCAGCCATAAATGACCGGTCCATATGCCCTCGGTCGAGAGGTTTGCATCCCGATATAGCATCAAGATATTTGTATTCTGCCTTCGAAATCTTTCAATGAGAATCTACCATATGCTCATTGAAGCAGACAGGACCCACCCAACAACCACCATATTCGTCCGCAACTGTATATTCCACCTTTTCGAGCAGATAATGTACGACCTGAACAGTGTTACTGTTGATGAAACATGAAATGTTGCAACAACTACCAACATAAAAAACAACCTCTCGCTCATGCCCAACAATCTCGTCACGGTAAAAATTGCAGACTGGGGAGTGGAAGATAAAAACAAAGTAACAATATTCGCAGAAGGCAAATTCGATGTGAGTGTGCTACTATCAATATTACTGAACTTCGTAGAAGATTACAGGAAGATAATAATAGGTGCCAAGCAAGAACTGGTAATAACTCTGGCCATGTCACATTTCGATGCTATGTTGGTAGCCAGAGAAAACCCAGAGCCCATCACGATTACTCTGACCACCATAAAATTGTTCGTTCCCCTCATGGCTCCAACCACCTGCGAATGCACAAAGTTACTGAACTATGTCAAGGCAAAAAATCATCGAAATAGCCTTCATGACCTGGAGTTTGGTTACCTGTGCGATACTGTTGGCTGCCACAAGAAACCACTGGATAAAGATGTCTTCCAGCATGGAAAAACCTCACATGTCATACTGGCATTTCAAACGATCAAGCATTACATCATCTCAGTGGAAAAATATACCTTCGACCGCTGCATGGTTCAGAATGTAAAAAAAAAATTCATAGTGAAAGCTATCCATACATTGATTTGAACACATCCTTTGACCAAGAAGGATTTCTGCTGCCATATTTTCTGTATTCGCAAATTCAACCTTCTTACTATGGGGCCGAATCCTACTTATACTAAGCACCAAAAGATTCCAGGAAAAGGAAACATTTCTGGTCTTCGACATGTCCAAACAAAATGAGTGAGTTAAAAACGGTGGAGTTGATTGTCGTATGGAAATCATATCTATCGGAAATATGTCTGTGAATACTGCTGTCTACGGTTTGATTTTGCATTATAGAGAAGCGAGTAAAGACTGCTTCTCGGGACTAGTTATCATGGTGACGTAAGCATATATAAATAGGACAGTGTCCACTTCGCGCCTCAGTTGTATCCACCCTTCGAGATGTACAGCATGAGTATAAAAGAATACCCCAACTTTGAAGGTCTAACATCAAAACTAAACAACCTATAACCTTAATTGACCAATCAAATAAACAGTGAAAAAACATGAAGTTTGTTTACCATACATTCATAAATGTTCAATGTGATCACCACGAGCAGCCCGAACGACATATACGCGATATTCAAACTCGTTCCACACTCTTGTCAGTATGTCCAGTGTTACGGTTTGGATGGCGTCCGTAATTCTCATTTTGAGGTCGTCAATTTTAACCGGCAATGGTGGACGAAACAACTGGTCCTTTATGTACCCCATAGAAAAAATCGCCTGAGGTAAGATCTGGGCTTCTTGGGGGCCAGTGATGAAGAGCCTGGTCACCAGCTGCTCCTCGACCAATCCAGCATCGCGGAGTCTCGTTCAGGTATCCGCGAACAGCTAGAGGCCAATGGGGTGGCGCACCATAAAGGAAACATCAGACTGTCCCCTTCACATTGACGTGTCAAATGTGAACTCGCTACCCCCTCACCACCTCAAACCGAGAGGGTCGAACTGCATCCAAACTGTAACACTGGACATACTGACAAGAGTGTGGAACGAGTTTGATTATCGCGTAGATGTCGTTCAGGCCGCTCATGGTGGTCACATTGAACATTTGTTAATGAATGGTAAACAAACTTCACGGTTCCACGGTTCATCTGATTAGTCATTCAAGGTTGTAGGTTGTTTAGTTTTGATATTATAGACCTTCAAAGTTAGTGTATTCTTTTATACTTACTCTGTATTGTAATCTGCTAGACTTCCAGAACCAGAGTGGCTACATGTTCAAGGATATCGTAGTGTCTTACGACGACGATGGCAAGATGCGCACATGCTCCTTCCATCCCCCTTATCCATGGAAACTCTTGGTCAAGAAGAGCAAGAAGACCAAAATCTGGCTGACCAAGTACTATCATGGACAGGAGTGGGACGAATGCAAGATTCCATACCATCAACTGGTATATGAGCTGCACAAGCTGCTGATCAGTACCCTCACGGGCCGATTAACATGATGGAGCCCAAGCAGAAAAAATGTATGTGCGACTTGTGCAAAGTCGAAGTAGAAATAACCGATGTGCAGTTCGAGTATGGTTGTCCTTCGCTGCACAAGCTGACGAAACCTCACTACGACCAGCAGTGACATGTCTGCGAAAGGTCTGAACCTGACTGGACACATGCGTGGAGGAATGCACAAATGTTGCGCAAATAGTGTACTACATCCTTGGACCAGGAATCGTGATCCTGTGACTAGACATGAAGTTTCCCGAATCGACACGAGATACAAGAGAAATTTAGTTTTTCGTGTTGTGACACACCATATTAGCCTTACCATATATAAGAGTAAAATTACGACATGTTTAGCCGCAGTGCAGAGGTCAATCCGTCACCATGGTAATGTTCTGTACTATGTACACTTATGGAAATGTCAAGCCAAACAACAGTAGCATGGAGTACATTCTTATCGCAGTAGATGGCTACTTGTACACCTACACTGAAACCTGCGACGGAGGCAGCATGCAGCACTTGCGATTCACCCATTTTACAACACGCTACGAGCAATCTCTAATTCAATTGGACTGTCCTGGAGCATCGGCTTGAATTATATCCCACATGACACTGCAGATACGGCTGCTCTGCACTTTGGACCAAATCATCGCCCTGGCCCAGACAATGGTGTGGAGCTGCCCCGGCAGGGCACAACCAATGGTCCTCAGTCAGCGCTCGGGGACCAGTGATGCCTCCACCCAGACGACCAGATGTTGGCGAGTGCACTATCAGCGATGTCTGTACCCACCACGGATGTTTCTGCCTACAGTTTGGGAAATAAACCAGCAGTCAGTCATCGTCGACCAGCAACATTTACTCGCAGGACTGCCTATGCTCGTTATGAAAATGTAGGGACTGATGTTGAATGTTGATGCCAGTTCTGTCATTTGTGAGGCAGAAGTTACTGAGCCAACTGTTAAAGAAGATCAAGATATGCAGAATTATGGCGATTATGATACGTCAGAGACTGGTGGTGTGGCTGCTCGTGTCGATGGACACTGCTGCGATTCTGAGACTTGTGATGCATTACGCAAGATGTTGATGCTTACCCTCATCCATAAACTCTTAGGCTGACATGATACAGTCTACTAAGTTAGTGCAATGTGTACATAGATTTTTTGTTAACAAGAGACAATAACATCTATATGGACTCATTAAAACTTTGAAAAATGGAAATGTGCTGTATTGACTGTGTAGTAAATAAATAGTGTATGAAAATATATTCCTGCGTTCTGTTTTTTTCCCCTTACTCTAATTTTTTTCAGTGTAAATTTTTCTTGAATTTTTAAAGTAATTCTTAAAAATATGTAATTAATTATTTTAAAAAATAGTTTACAATACACGTTTTTATTAAAATAATGCATAAAATACTTTTTTTATTCATAAATATTTTATTTACACAAATAAATTTAAAAGAATTATAATAATATATTTTTTAATCTTAAAAAAATATATATATTGGAAATGAAACTATCAGAAATGTTGTAAAACCATTATTCAACAAACAATTTTTTGCATCACTCAATATATATGATTTTGCATTTCATTTTCTTCAGTGAAAATATGTATCTTTTCAATTTCCAGGACAGGTTGAACGGGTATATCTCTCTTGTAAACCTCAATCTTTGAAATGTTCAACGTCATCTTCTTCTTCTTCTTCTACTTCTTCTTCTTCTTCTGGAACAGCATCCACATAACTGCTAAACCAACCATGTGAATGGTTCCTCGGACATTGGGACCAGGAACTATACAGTAAGTATGCAAGCAGTTTAATTTTTTTGAGAAATTTTATGAAGTTATTTAAAAAATCGTATTATACAATTTTATTTCGAAAAAATATATTTATATTTTCTTTAGTGCTGCATGACCCTACTATGCAGGTGGGGTTCCAATGCAGAACAGAAATATTCCCACCTAAGAAACAAAACTAAAAAAAAAAGTAGAGAAACAAAGACTGAGAAAAAGAAAACATGAAGATGACATCGATGTGATGAATAGAAGAAGAATACACTTGCCAAAAAGTATTGCATGGTGAACCAAAAGCAAAGTGTAACACAAGGGTTAAAATTTCTTAAATTCAATTGGATAAACCTGGTTTGTTAAGGGCTGAATATCATAATTAAATAATAGAGTTAATTGCAATTTCCTAATTCTATTTACAATAACTACAAACAAAATTCTCTCGACCCAACATCTCACAATAAATAGATATCACTTGCTGTTTACAATTAATGAATTCATTCAATATTATTTACAATTAAATTACCTCAAAGAAATTAATGTTACTAAATAATTAAAAATCAGTCCCAATAGACAGTATATAAAAAATTTAATTCAATTATTTTATAAATTATATGTCTATATTTCACAGATTCAAAATTTACAATAAAGTCTGTATCATATGTTAATTCAGTCCCACCTCAGTTTAGTTCAGGTCCCACCAGTCCGCAATGTTCTGGAGTTTTCCGAGCATCCTCATTATGGTGTCCCTTATATGGAAAAAAAAAAATTTTGAATTTACTAACTCATAATAGGGGTTTTTTTCAAACTACCTTGGCTTACTTAGATACGAAATTTTGCCCTTGTACAATGACTAACCCATGCCGACTAGGCCCCGAAGTTTTTAAAAATAGTCTTTTTTTACTCCTCCGTGATATGTGGCTAGATCTTAGCACAATTTTATTGTTAGGTATAATATGAAACTAAAACAACAATGAACACTAGGTAAGTATATTCGACACAAAAAAATAATAATGTGGATATTATCTTTTTAAAGTCTCCTTTTTGCAGTAAGGATACAGTTTTCTGTGTTCTTGAACACAGCGTAAAAGGTACTGCTTCTGTTCTTCCTTAGCTGTGATTTTTCTATGAAATTCTTGCATTAATTTGACAGCTCTTTCAGCTATATCATTGACTGCCTTCAGAGAAAAACTTTCCCTTTATAAATTAGCAACAATTTGCACCTTAGTTTCTTCATCGACCGAATCATCAAAGAGGGATAATATAGCTATTTCCTCACATAAATACCACAAGTGTTGGCAAAACTTGCTCAAAGCTGCTTGGCAAATTACTTTATCAAAGTTTACGTAACATTTCAAAGTTTTCAAAAAGTACAAATTTTGATAAGGTGCTTTTACTACCAAACTACATCCAAGCGAGGGCTTCACATAAACTATTACAATACATGGGCAAACGTCTCTCAGGGCTTGTATTTCCTTCGCGCTTAGTTTGAAATGAGACTGCAACAAACATATTTTCAAAGAGTAAATAGCTCTAGTCATCCACCGCGCTTGATGCATTGCACCGGGAGGTCTTATTTTCAGTTTTTTCTCTTTATCTCCTCAGGCAAAGACTGTTCGTCAGAGCTGAGAAAACTACCATGTAGTTCTTGATATGATAACTCCTGCGAAGTAGAAGAAGTAGATGCAGCTAGTTTTATTTTTTCTTCTTCCACTTTTCGTTACCTTGACCTCTCTTCTTTCTCGGCAATTTTTTTATTTACGCCCACCAAGCAGCCCGGACGAACTGGTTCTCTCTGTCTCTGTAAGAACATTTTATCTTCCTCTGTTTTCATTCTTTCGAGGGCATCTGCGTGTGCGATATCAAATAAGTTATCCAAATCCGTTTGGAATTTTTCCGCCCGCCGTTTATGAACATCTTAGGATTTCGTACAATTTTTTTGAAGCTCCCGCCACACATGATAAAGATTCACAAGTTTCTTTACACGGTTTGGAAGTGATTTCATCGGTGTTCTCGCCTTTCCCAAAAAATAATGCACTCGCGAATAACAGGATTTGCGCTTTCACTTGCAGTCAATTTAACTTCTCGAGCATTAAAAAACAAAACTGCAAGAACTTGTCGATTTGACGATCGTTTTGCACCCGTTATTTGGTGGTTTGCCTCCCCGACTAAGAAAGTACTTCTTTTAGCACTTCATAATTCCATTGACATATTCTAACAATAAAACAATCCATGTTAATGTCGCGACTTTCTGCATTAGAGTAACAACAAAGTGAGTGCGCGCTGCTTTTCTAGCGTAACTTGTATGAACATCTTCCGATGCAAGTCGGCATGGGTTATATTACTCCAAATGAGCTGAAATTTGCTGTGCGAGTATTTTATAGTAAAACGAAAATAAATAGGCCCTATGCGTAACAAAATTTACTACTTAAAAAATAAGGGACACCCTAACCCCCATGCACAGTAGGCTTCACTCGTCGGGTTTCACACCCTCTCGTCAATTCACACCACAAACACCTCATCTGCCACCGCCTTGCAATCTCCTGTCGTCGTCTGTCCACTTACCGATGTCTCTCGCTGTACCCCGCAACGCTCTAATACTGCACTCAGCCAATTGGCTTCCACAAACACTGCCGACACTTCGACTGCTGCAATATTTATAGGGTTGTAGGCCATCGGCCAGAAATTTTCTAAATGCTGCATTGCACCGAGTGCCCTAGTTCCAGAATATTCTTGCGCAAGCTCTAATGTCGTCAGCTTCTACAGCAGGGGTGGAGGGGCTGAGATACCAGAGAGGTCAGCTGTCAATCATCCCTGGCCTCTCAAAAATAGAACCGCGAGCATGTCTGCGTTGGGGGATGGGAGGGTCGAGGTGAATAATCCCAAAAAAGCCAAGTCCGCACGTAGTGCCCGCTCTTCGTGTGGCAGCAGGCGCGTAACACTACCCTTTCCTTAATTATGTTTGTCCCAAACCGACTCCCAATCATCTGTACCTACATACAGCACCAGTCGGTCGATGTGGACAACTGCTTCACCCAAGAGCCCGGTCGATAAATCCAGTATATCACATCATTGATCTGTTTCCGGACCCTGTATGGGCCTTCGCAACATTTCTGTAGCTTTGCGCAATATTCATTCTGCCTTTGAGGGTTGTACAACCACACCAGATGACCTTCTTGAAAAACTTCCTTAGGCATTCTCCAGTCATACCGTTTTTTTTAATTATGTCACTATTAATTTTAAGGATCTGTCAAGAAAACTAGAGGATGTCAAATATCTACTTTGTAGTTTGCCAACATATTCTGGGGTGACTAATTCTTCTTCCACTGGACGTCCGAATAGCAGGTCACCAGAGAGATGGAGCACTCTCCCAAACAACATCCTATCATGTGATACCCTTGTTGACTCGTGAACTGCGGAACGATATGCCACGAGAAATAAGGGTAGATTAGAGTCTCAATCCTTTTGGTTGTCTTCCAAGAAGATCGCCAAGTACTGTTCCAGGGTATGATTTAGCCTATCGACCATTCCATCAAGCTGAGGGGTAATACTATGGTACGAGTTTTCTTCATTTCTAAAATCTTTGTTACCTCATGATAAAGAGTACCTTCAAAATTCCATCCTTTATCAGAATTAAGCTCAAGTGGCACTCAAAACCTGGAGAAAACATGATCTACATGTGCATAAGCTACAGTGCCAGCCTCTTGGTTTGGAAATGGTATGAGTTCGCGCTACTTTGTTCTGTTGTCTTGAGGTACCAGAAGGTACAGATTCCCTGTTTCAGTGATTGGTAATGGTCCGAGAATGTCCACTGCCATCCTCTCAAATGGGGCACCAACATTGTATTTCTAAAGGGGACCTCGTCCCTTAATCCTTGGACCCTTCCTCGTGGTACTGGCATCGTACATACAGCACCACTTCTCAAAATCCTCCCGACAATGCAGCCAATATAATGTCAGCCATACTCTGTCGACAGTCGGGGCCACAGTGGCTGAGTGGTTAGCCTGCTCGCCTTCGACCGGGGCGAACCGGGTTCAATCACCGGCCGGGCCACTCCAAAATTTTTGCATGTGAGAATCGTGGCATACGATGTTGCTGGTCAGATGGTTTTCTCTGGAATCTCCCATTTCCCCCACCATTTCATTCTGGTGCGACTGCATACACAACTCTATCACCCTCATCGGCTCTCAAGACCTCGCTGTTAAAAGCAACACGAATTTCTTCACTCACTCGCTCACTCTGTCGAGAGTCTAATTTACAATGAAGTGACCACCTGCTGCTTTTTCGTGCAGTTCCCCTGGCACTTCTCGAATTCTGCACTCTGGGAAGATCATTTGTGCACAGTTTTATTTCACATCATTACATTCCCAGATCCTGTAAAGCACACCATTCTCTAGTACAAGCTATTTCCACTGTGCACAGTAAACCCTTGACTGTGGGGCCTAGGCTGGATATTTCCTCCCATATTGGTCGATGCCCAGCCTATTTCCACTCCAATATTGGACGCAAGGTGGGGTCTGTTAGCTGATTAATTCCAAAAAATATGTTTGCCATTCCATGTAGGTGACATAACTGGCTACAGAACCTTGAATTTTTGTCCTCACTGTCTTTTATGATACACCACCTGACGAAAGAATAGTTCGCTTGGTCTCCTGGAAAGTGCATCTGCATTGCTTTGAAGACCTGTGATGTATTTCAAAAACGTATTCCCGCATGTGCTGTATCCACGGGGCTATTTGACTCTAGGGGTTATTGAAATATAGTAGTTAGCATAATGTAGCATGATCAGTTCTTAGGATTAAGTGTCTGCCATAAAGATACGGGTGACAATGCGCAATTGCCTTCGTCACAGCCAGAAGCGCCCTGCATGTCACGCAGGAATTCCTCTGAGGCTTGTGCAGCACCTCACTGAAGTATTCCAGTGACCTATCATGTTAATCCTGAATATGTGATAACACAGCCCCGATATCTAAATCACTAGTATAAGTATCCAGAACGAATTCACTTTCTTTACTTGGAAAACCTCGCACTATGGGAGAAATCAGATTTTCCTATAGTCTATTGAAAGCAGCTTCGCACTATGGGGCCAACAAAATAGTATTTTTGCCTCAGTCAATTCACCCAGAGGCTTGGCGATCGTGGCAAACCTGGGCACAATTCGACGGTTGTAAGTACATAAGCCCAGGAAACTTCAAATTTCAGTTTTATCAGTTGGTATAAGCAAATCTCTTATTGCTATGGTATTCTCAAGGCCTGTTATAATCACGTGGGCCGACAAAACATGGCCCAAGAAAGAAATTTATTTTCGAAAATGTGGCATTTTTTAAATTTCAGGTTGGCTGCACCGACTTTCTGAAACACATAATCAAGGCATTACAGGTGATCTTCAAATGTTCTTCCCATGAACAAAATTTCATCTAGGTACACATGGCAAATGTTTAAGGGCAGAATTTTCTCCACCAGTGTTTCGAAGGTAGCAGGGGCATTGCATAGCCCAATGGGTATAACCTTTAATTGCCAGGTTATTTTCCCTTGGACACAAAAGGCAGTTTTTCCATCTCGCATAGCCAATACCCACTCTCCATGTCTAAAGTAGAAATCACTGTGAACCTGCTAGGTTATTCTATGGTTTATCCTAGGAAGTGGGTAAGAATCTTTCTTGGACACATTATTAAGTTGGTGGTAACCAACACAAAATCTAATATAGCCATCTTTATTTTTAACAATCCCAATGGGAGAAGACCATGGACTAACTGATGGCTCAATCACATGTAAATTCTTCATCTCTTTCAGAATACCATCAACTACCTCATGTGAAGCAACTGGTAGTCGCCTTGGTGGCTGCTTTATGGGCCTGGCATCCACTGTGCCAATGTGATGGCATGAAACATTATTTATGCCAAGGTCATCGGGCTCACAGCAGAAAGCACCTATATTATTATGTAGTAATTCTGAGACAGCCTTCTCTTGTCACCAGTTGAGGGTTTCTCTTGTTCTTGTCAGCAGTTCCCCCAAAGCATCTGGTAGACGACATTCAATATTTTGTGGCATCAAAGCTTCTGGAGCAATTGTAAGTACCTGTGAGACCTGCTTGCAAATGTTAAAAAGCAGTGGTCCGTGCTCTCATCGGACGATCACTGGGGTAAAGGACCAAAAATGTCTGGTCTTACCACCATTATAATCGTCCATGTGTAAACGACCATCTGGCAAAAAACATGATCAAGGCTGGCCTCCACCAATATGGCATCCAAGTTCTTTTTTTACATAATTCACCTGCAAGAACATTGGGGCCTTTCCTCCAGCAATGACCGTTATTTTCCCCTCAAGACTGTGATGCTCCCAAGTTTCCCGAAGATGTTGAACTTTCACCTGTCCCTCGATGTGTACTCTCTGGTTGCTGCTGTTGTTGCTGTTGAGGACTGTTGGCTCTCAGGTGCCTCAGCTGTCCACACGACCATCATGCTGGCCATTTGGGTGTGGTATGGCGAATCTTGGTAGCACAGACCCTGGAAGCGATGTCCCTCATGGTTGTCTGCAATTATCTCATGGCCCTCTTGATGCTGTTTTCCTCATCTTCATTCAGCACCATTACCCACACTGGATGTCGGGTCAATGATGCCTTCCTTGCTGATTCCACCTCCGGTGCTCAGACCAATGCATCCTGCATGGTACAAGCCGCAGCCAGACATACAGCTTGTCGCACCTCGGCATCACCGATAGCATCGACGAAGAAGCTGACTAGGATGACATCTCGTTCCTGTTCAGAGTATTCCTACATAGACAGGTGTGACAGTATCACGATGTCCTGCCACAGCTCCTGCAGTGGTTCTCCTGGTCGTTGGATGTGACTTCGCAGTTAGGCATGGTGGGCGTGTCACAGATGTAGGTCGCCGAATCGCAGCTCCAAGGCCGACACCAAAGTGGAGTGCTCCAATCGTTGTCGTATTGGTAACGACTAATATGCTCAGTGCAGGTCCCCTCAGTACAGCTGCCAGCTAGTATGCCTACTGCTCGTCAGTCCAGACATTCTAGTGACAACGGTCTCGAACTGATGTCAGTATTCGCACCAAGGCAACTGCCCATCGTAGGGGAAGGCTTTATTGGACCGCCTTTATCCACCTCTGGCGCAGGTGTACCCATACTGCAGGAATGCTGGGCCTTTCATGCTATAGTTGTGTTGTCGGGGATCTTTATCTTCTCCTCACTGCCCGCAATCATCGGCCCCCCAGTGGCAGTCAATTTCAGCTCTTCCTCTGCTGTTGTTTGTCATCTGCCCTGCTGCTGCAGGAATCCTTGCCATTCCTTCTTGAGGGTGCCTACTTCCTGTTTATTTCCTGCTCAACACGCTCCATCATTTCATTCACACTGTCCATTCTATTGCTTACAATGTCTACTTTAATGTTCACTAATTCGCTTACACCTTCTATCCTTCGGTCTACATTCTCATTCACACTGTCTATTTTCTAGCAACATTTCTGTTCGGCAACTTATTTCGTTGTTTACAGATTCACAAACAATAATAATTTGGCTATTTACATTTTTATTAATACTATATATTTTAGTATTTACATTTTCGTTAACACTCTCTACAACATTAGTAATTCGGCTGCCCAGTCCTTCGATCAAAGCACAGAGGGTTTTTATTTCCACTGACATTTTCCTAGTTAGCATTTACAAATAAATGTATAAATAATTCTTGTTCCTACTATTATTAAATTATACTGCCAATTAATATCCTTCTGTGATATTAATTACAATTGTTTCTAAATAAAATACCTCCATACTACTTCTGACACTAGTGTTAAAATTACTCAGTCAGTGGGCTAAACAAGGTGGTTAAGGGATAGTGGTCTTGAATAAAAAATAGATAAATATAATTTCCTAATTTGATTTACATTAACTACAAACAAAATTCTCTCGGCCCAACATCTCACAATAAACTGATATCACTTGCTGTTTACAATTAATAAATTCAATCAATTCTATATACAATTGTCTGAAATAAATTAATGTAATTAAATAATTAAAAAGCAGTCCCAATAGACAGTATATCATATCCTATCCAATTCTATTATTTTATAAATTATATGTCCATATTTTAAAGTTCCAATATTTACAATAAAGTCCATATCTCATGTTCATTCTGTCCCACCTGTCTAGCCTTCACTCGTCGGGTATCACGCCCTCTCATCCATTCGCACTACAAACACCTCGTCTGCAGTCGCCTCGCAATCTCCCAGTGTCTTCCGTCATCTTCACCTATGTGTCTTTCTGCACTCAATGTTCTTGATAACCACACTCAGCCAACTGGCTTCTGTAGAAAGAATACCGACCCTTGGACAGCTGCGATATTTATAGAGTCGTAGGCCATCACCAAGCAATTTCTCTAAATGCTGCATTTAGCCGATGGTCCTAGATCCCAGAACATTCTTGTGCATCCTCTAAGGTCGTTGGCTTCTCCAGCAGGATTTGGAGGGGCTGTGATGCCAAAGAGGTCAGCTGTGAATCATCAGCAGCCACCTGGCGATGGAAATCCGNGGAGCGTCGAGGTGAGAAACCCCCACAAAACAGAGTTTGTGCATAGTGTCGGCGCCCCATGCAGAAGCAGACGTGTAACAATACCAATGGTGAAAAAAATTAAATTATCATAAAATTTATGAGAACCACATATGGTATAGCAAAAAATAAAATGCCAAAAAATCTTGAAGGAAATGTAGAAAATTTTCACCCCCATTCAAAATTCAGAAATAAAAACTGTTAAGATGCAAAAGGAATGCAAAACATTATATGAAGCAGTTCACAAAAATCATTGCAAGGCAGACAAACACCTTGCGTACAATGCCGACATGTCTTGAAGACAACACAGTTGAAATACAGCCCATACAAAATGCGAAAAGAAATATGTGGATATGCAAAAGACTTTAAAAAAATACCTCACAGCCTACGAAAATCATAGCTGGGATGACAGTGCCTAAATAATTTGAAGGCGACTCAGAAACCAGACAACGCACACAAATTGCAAAAATTAACATTTTGAAGATGCAAAAGACTTGTAAAAAAAATACCTTACAATACATGCAAAGCATAGCAAGGTAGGAAAAATCCTGTGTACAATGCACAAAAATAGTATAATAAAAAAGCAGAAAACCTGTATATGCTAAGAGCACACCTGACAATATTGCATTCATATTGCACGAGCTACATTATGCTGTCAATTTCCACGAACATAAGGATCGTGAGCGACACCTCTGACATGATAAGAAAACTTCTCTTGCACATGCAACAGTGTATCGCTGCAGATGATGGCAGAACATTGACATATTTTGGTCATCACCATCATAACCATAAGGCACTGTGTGGATGCTGTTTCCCTGCAGTTGTCTCTTTTCACCCGTCCTTGTCAGTGCCATATTATTGATGTAATCAGAATATAATTCATGCTTGTGCGACCTCATTGTGTGGACATTAATTCTTATCATACAGTGCTGCTCCAGAACAGATAGAAAATCTTAGAAATTAATTTAGCTTTTTACAACACATTTTTGAATAACTTTAACATTTTTCGTTACTTTTCTTTTGCATTTATATTAATATTATATTGCATGTAGCATCATCAATTCCATCATGACATTCCGGCCACATTCGTTCTTGAATTTTTCTACTACACTCTTGTTTTTTGCCGAAAAACTTGAATGATCGACCAGGTCCCGCCTGGTATAAAATTTTTCTAACAATCTGCGATCACTGGTTTAATCATCGCAAAAGTCCGGGATTTGTATGTCGTACAGGAGCAAGTCTGTATCCAGATAAATAAATTTCAATGGTGTTTGATACTTTGGCAACATAACATCATAATGAAAACTATACATTAGAGTTTTAGATAATTCGAAGACAGTGAACCCAGCATAGATATGTTTCTCAAAGAGTAGTATGGATTAGTGCTGCAGATGGATGACGGATATGTTTTCTTCATAAATGTCATGGTCGAGGAATGTTGGCTTGGCTGTCAGTTTTTTAAGCCACTTTTCACTTCATACAATCTCTAATTTTTGTCATTTCCGTTTGTCTTCCATTAATTTTCCAAAATTTGCCTTATTGGCCAATTAAAAAAATTCCTTCTCAAAATCGTTTGTGACAGCCTATCTTTTTGTGGTGTTGAGGTCAATGTATACCTTGAACTGGGTATTTTGCTCAAACTATAACACAATGTGGATTTTCTTGAGCTTCAAGCGATGTTCCGGTACCTGTTTCAGGTGGGGTAATGGATGATATACTGATTATTATTCTTTCATGTCGGAATCAGTTTCGGATGCTTGCAGTCTCGGGGACTTTTGCTAATGGTCTAGAATGGTGGGTCATTATGTGCTTTGTGAAGGGTTGTGGGGTACTCAACATCCACCTCCAGAATGTACCCAGTGTTACTACCGTCGGGCACCGACACGACCTCGATGTTGGTGTCGACCCAATTAAATTCTTTTACCAGCAGTGGCAGGGACATGTTCCGTCCAGTTTGGTTGTTGGCATCTAAGTACTGAAAAAATGGGGTGGGGTTGCTGAGATCAAATACTCCAGGCCCATGTATGTTTTTCGCTACACTGTTCTCTTTGATTCACTAGGCCATGCCACTGCGAATTCCATCTTCAATAAACATTTGCATATCGTACTATGTCAGCAATTCAAGCTCTGCTCCCATCGTTTTCAACGTGGCATCGAAGGTGAACCCTGGGGCGCCGATTTAATGGGTCTTCTAGCTTGTACATGGCAAAACATGTCCCTGACATTTTCGAATACATTATTCAAAATTAGCATGTCCGTCTTCAGGTACACATCACTGTATTTCCCTCATTTATTGCAGCCGTATTATGCCCATACAGTATGCACATAAGCATACTCTTCCTCTGTTATTCCAGAGTCTCTTAGCTTGTCAACTTGTTATGGAACGCTTCTTGCAGGGGCAGCTGTGGCTCGTCTAACTTCTCCCAGCTATCCATGTAATTTTGCATGTGACGGGTGGCAGTTGATTAGCATTTAAGAATTTGGCAGTGTTGTTGAATTTATTTCATGGTAAAAACTCAGCAGGGATACTATACTGCGGACAATGAAACAAAAATGTATCGACAAGCTGCACCGAAAAGATGCTTCCCAGCTGGTTCGAAAAATTATAAATGTTCCCAGTGTGTGTGGAATGATTTAGGTACATGTCTTCATTGTCGTAGACCAAATTCTTGATGATGAAGTTTTCGTCATACAATATATTATGGAAAAATACAGGATCAGTATAAAAGAATACCCCAACTTTGAAGGTGTATAATATCAAAACCAAACAACCTACAACCTTTATTGAACAATCAAATCAACCATGGAACCATGAAATTTGTTTACCATACATTCATAAATGTTTAATGTGACCACCACGAGCGACCTGAATGACATCTACGCGATAATCAAACACGTTCCACACTCTTGTCAGCATATCCGGTGTTACGGTTTGGATGGTGTCCGTAATTCTCGTTTTGAGGTCGTCAATGTTAGCTGGCAATGGTGGACGAACCACTTGATCCTTTTTTATGTACCCCCATAAAAAAATACGCACGGGGTAAGATCCGGGCTTCTTGGGGGCCAGTAATGAAGAGCCTGGTCACCAGCTGCTCCTTGACAAATCCAGCATCGCGGCAACGTCTCGTTCAGGTATCCGAGAACAGCTAGAAGCCAATAGGGTGGCGCACCATCCTATTAAATAATGAAGTCCCCCACCGCCTCTTCTAACTGAGAAACAACCAGTCTGTAAGCATGTCCAAATAAGGGATTCCAGTAACAGTGGGCTCGTGAAAAAAGGAAGGGTCGAAAACAGTGTATTTGGATACAACGCAAATTAAAATTATAAATTATAATTGTTCGCTTGGTTTAATTAAATTTCAGAACTGAGGTCTGACATTAATTGGCACGGCTACCTTATTTTCCATAAACAAGTAAAAAAAATAAAAATTTTATAAAAAAAGTTTTTAATATTAAAAATTTATATTTTTAACTGGAGTGAAATTTATTGTAAGTTTGATTTTACCACTAATTTAAAAAATGTTCCGTGTTTTAACTTTTCTTTATAACTCATTGAAACTTTTGCATCGCCACTCTGATATGAATAAAATAAATTAACAAAATGCATACAATTTCAAATATGACATTCATACTTAAACTCTTAGATTTCATATTACATTGGGTAACCGAATTAAAAAGAACATTCAAGGAAATTTTTGAACTAAGCTGGCTGCCATTTTTCAAACTCAAAATAAAAGAAGTCATAAATATACCTAATACATAGTATTTTACATATCACAAATGTAGCCGCAGTAGTAGTACCACATTGAAACCATATGTGCCAGAACCAAGAAAACCCATGTATTCACGCTAAATAGATAAATAAATCATTATTTTATCTATGAGCATCTTGTGCCGGGGATGCGAGACGTTCCTGCGACATGTGACAACAATGAGAGAAAATTTTCACCCTGGTGGTGTGCCGTTCTAATTTTGGGCACACACATTTTCGTAAAAAGTATGTTGTTTCCTTATAGTTTGGTAAGATTTATTCTTTTTTTGTAAGGCAAAGCTTTGTTTCTGGTTTTCACTGCCATATGTTGTATAAGGTTGGAGAATCATGAAAAAATATTTCGTATCTCCAAAATGGCAGTCACTATTAACTAATTTAAATGTTAAAGTTTAAAAAATAAAGAAAAGTGGTTTCCTTCAAGTAAAATATATGACAGAATACTCGGTAATTTAATTTGCGAAACTTGGTCATTCGTCAGTTATAATATTGTAAACATAAATTATGTATTTTGTGTTGGCAATTTATTTCGCCTATCTACATAGAAAATCAAGAGGTTGCATTGTCATAATTATTTGTAAGAATAACTTTTTAAGTCGAATTATTTGAATTATCTATGTTTTTAGAATTAACAAAATATTTATTGATGTCTAATTTTTCTATGTTCATTTCATTGCACAATGATCGTACTTTCGATCACAGTGTAGTTATAAGTCAAGATCTATAGACTACCAGGTAGTTTATACTGCAAATGCGCTGTCTTTAGACGGATGCGTGTAATGTAGTTTGAAGACCAAAACTTCGCGGCAATTCAAATAGTACATGTATTTAAATGACACATTTGATGTGTCAATATATCATAATCGGACCACCTTTACATGGATTCAGCCGCTGTCAATGGTGAATTATCATAAGGTATATATATTTTATCTATATATTTCCCCAACACTTTCCTGTTGGTAGGGGATTGGTAGTGATGAGTGAGAGGAGGGGTCAGGCGCTGGCATCCATCTCGTTCATGAGCGCGGGGTCTGAGGCCAGGTCTGCATAATAGTCTTGCATTTCAATTTCGTATATCAGTACCCATCGATGCAGCAAGATGTATTGACATCACTTGCTGGCTCCCAGAAGACGAACCCTTGTGGATCTTGATGTGTTCCTTTAGTGTATCACCTTGCATAAAATGCATGTGGCTGTTGTCGTAATGCTTTATCAAACGAGTTCCCTCGTCGCCTGCGAACAAATAATGTAGTGTATTAACACAATATAACAATTTCAACTCATGCTGTTTCTCAGTGGGCGAAAGAACACCACATTTTCCAGCCTTGATGTTTTTATTTACGTTATCACATCGAGTGAACTGTCTGGAACATTTATAGCAGCTAAGAATCACGTGAGATCGCTCCTTCAAACAATCGCCCTTCACAGGTTGCCGTGCATTACAACCTTTACCGATGGTTTTGGCACAGTAACAGCATTGTTTTCCATGTAATTTTTTGACAGTTTTTGAAGGTATGCAACTCGATTTCACATCGTTAGTGATTTGCTTCGTCTTCAAGCATAAAGAATTCATATTATTTACGCCTGCACAGGGTTAACTCCACCCAAGACTGACTCTACCCAAGACTGACTCCACCCAAGACTGACTCAACCCAAGACTGACTCCACCCAAAACTTACTCCACCCAAAACTGACTCCACCCAAGACAGACTCCACCCAAGACTAACTCCACCCAAGACTGATTCCTGCCCCACTGACTCCTGCCGACTTACTCCTGCTGACTGACTTCTGCAAACTGACTCCTGCATACCATCTCCAGCAGATTTACACCTGCAAACTGATTCCTGCCGACTGACCCTTGCCGACTGACTCCTGCAGAGTGACTCCATCCAATTGACTTCTGCAGACTGACACCTGCTGCTGGAACCCTGCCGATTTATTAACAACTAACTTCTAAGTCATGTATATGTTTATTTATATGTGCAGATAATTCATTATGTTCATTGCATGTCGTGTTAGGTATCAACCATTTGTCAAATGGCGCATGACCGATGCTGTTTGACAAGCTATTGCCCGACTAATTCTCCAGCTAAACGAGCGGAAGCTTGATAACTCACCATTGATACCGCACACTCGCGAGCATGCTCATGGCCATCGATGAAGCACCATCTGATCGGGACTTGAACTGGCGACACACTCACCAACATCTTCGATGCCCAGAAGTATGTATTCCCGTTTGCGAGAAATTTAGAGAGAGTTTTCAAAAATCATCATCTAATGTTCGAATTTACCCTCTTGAATTGTCTTTACGAAACATGTTGAAACATGTTGTGAACCTTCTATCTAAATGGTTGAACATATTTAGTACTGCTATTTTAAGAAGCCTGGCTTATGCTCACAGAAAGCCTTCTGCCATACATTTTAAATGTTAAAAATATCGGAGGACTCTGAGAAAACCCATATACACTTTCGTATGAGAAGGAATCTCAGATAATTGGGGAAAATGCAGATGTTGTCATCGATACATTAACATTTGAAATAATATATTATTTTAATATATTTGTAGGCATATACAAAATTTTACAAAATATACCTACAAATATAAAATATGTATAACTTATTCTATACATTGTCATTACACATAATCCTATGTAATATTTACAAAAGTAATGAAATTAAATTATTTTTATTTAAAATAATTACATTTTATGTGTATATAATGTAACAAGATAAACATATCCGACAAATATCATTCCCCACTGTCGATTAGAAACGAGTAGTTATTAGTACGACCATAACGAGTTAAACCCCCGCTGATAGTGTAGGACACTTTCAGGCGTGAAGCAAGCTTGTCATAAAAGAGGGCGCCTGGACACCCTACACAGAATGTTCGCACAAGGATTACACATTTTTGAAAGCCAAACTCGCTCACTCATGTTGGGGTCGTCCTCGAAAAGATACACATATAGATCTAACTACACACATTGATACCTGCCAAATGCTGAAGTTTGGAAGTAGGTATTGATTCTGCTCTGTGGCATGAGGCGCCAGCACTTGATGCTAGCCCTCAGTGATAGGGCGTAGGAATATGTCGACACTGTTGTCTACTGGTCCAATTTACTACTAAATTACACTGGCTTTGTGTGAGTTCACATAATCGAGTTTTATTGTTGCTTGAACAGGTTAACTGGTACATGAACTCAAGAGACAAACTCCCTCCCTTTTCCTATGTAGGCTATGTATGGTTTGACGCCGCGACTGGCATCGTGGCGGGGTTGGGGGGGAGATTCTTCGCACTTGGTGTAGAACTACTTATCTGACACTGCAGCGCTGAATTCCCTCGGCTGGCGGTTTGGAACTGCTCTCGAACTTGGTGGGCGTCTCGGCGCCTGGCTTCGAAGTTCCTTCTTCCCGGGTCCAACGCAAGGCTCTGCATTTGACGAAGTCTGACTGACTTTTCTCGGATGCTTCCCGCCGCACGTCCCGCTTTACGGCCTCCGACTGAGGTCGACGTCGTGATGCATTCTCGATCCTCGACTGACTCCGGCTGACCGACTGACTGCTCGATCCGCGACTCACTGACTCGACGTCTCTCCACTGACTGCCCCGCTGCTCCCCCCTTCGTGTGGTTTTGTAGCGTCCATCACCATATTCAACTTGCCCCATCTCTGCACGTGTCCGGAGTGCTTGTCGNACACGTGGCCGCTGCTTGTGTGGTCCGCAGCCGGCGTGGCATCGTCCCTTGGTTCTGGCCTGGAAGTTTATTGTCCCGTTCTGCACGCACGTCCGCTAAAAACTCCCATGGTTTATTGCGGTATAAGCCCGGGACAGGCGCAGCTGGTGGTGGGATCTCGGTTTCCCTTGGGCAGCTGCAAAATGTGGCTGTGGCCGCGCCCTGGTGCTTTCCGTTGTCTCCGGATGTCGTCTGCATGTGCAGGAACAGTTGCACATGCCGAAACATTTGGTAGCGTGCCTTAGCAGCTGCGAGGCTCCTGGTGTCCCTCTACCGGCACGTCCACAAAACCCTTAATCCTTATTGTGGTCATATGGCTGCGAGGTCCGCCAGAGCGTGTGTTCTGACGAATAAAATATAGGGACGCAGAATGCGTCAACATAGTGCACAATGCCTTTCACAGTTCTCGCTGAAATAATCTGGCATACCATCTTTCCATAAGAGTTTGTATGTAAACTGCATATACATGCCATCCTCTACCACCACCTTAGAGAGCAACATGCCACTCGCATGTGCGTGTAGGTGCACCTGGGGTACATGGTAAGCCTCTGTTGGGTCCTAAGCGCAGTCGGGGTGGACTGAGATTTATATATCCTAGACAATTTCAATATGGCCAACACTGTAAAGAAACCGTATAATTTGACACTTAATGTATGCGGTAGCAGTGTCTCCGCAGATGTCGGTGTAATTTTACACTTACATATGTCAATGTTTTTTACTCTACATCCAAGTATATTATCCTACAGATTAGTATAATAACATTTACCTTGTACAACTAATTTTACATAGAATTGTGACAAATTACTGTTACTACGTAGCAGGAAATAAATTTCATTCGTGTATTTTCTCTCCATTGCAAGTAAATTTACACAGACATCGCAATTGTAATTTCACCACTGTGTACTTGTAATTGCTCAGTTTAAAAAAAGCAAATTCACAGATTCACTGTAGTTGTAACTACAGAAATTCTGTACAGTTTTCACAGTAGTAGGGAAATGTAGAATTCAGGACCAAGGAAGGGGGATGAGGCGCCAAGGCACCATCCACCATCTTGGATTCCACCATCTTGTGTCCTTCACCTTGACCTTTATCAGCCATCTTTTTTCCAGTCACCATCTTGTTTTAAGTTGCCATCTTGTTTCTGGTAGAAATATTGTTTCCATCTGCCATGTTGTTTCTAGAATTTTCCACTTCATGTTCTGTCATTCCATCTTGCTACTTCATGATCTGTCATTCCATCTTGTTTTTTCATGCATTGTCATTCCATCTTGTTTTTCATGCTCTTTCATTCTATCTTGTATCTATCTCATTACATTTTGTCTCTCTATCATTCCTTATTTTCTTTCTCCCACCTGTTCTTTTTGTGTCCTGCCTCTTCTCTCTCTTGTCGCCTTCTTCATCCACTATATTGGATGTCGTATGCTGTAGTTCCCTCGCCGTCTGCAAGGGGTGCTGGTGTCGGATATGTTGTTGTTTGTGACTACCAGTGTGTGCATCTGTCGCATGCACCCCATATGCCATCTTGGATGGCGTCTGCTGTAGTTCCCCTGCGACCATCATCCGCCTGCTAGGGGCGCTGGTATCGTCCATCTTTGATTTGGTTCTGGAGTTTAAGTCGTCATGCTCAAAAATCCTGTGGCGGGCTGCGGGATCGAACTACCGACTGAACCATCATGGCATGTGTTGTGATGAGGGGTTTAAAATAAGTATATGTAATAACGTGTGTGCGATAACGAAAAAAAAGTACAAGTAAAGGTTGCCATATCTCTCGTGATTATTCATAGATAGTAATAATATTTTTTTTCGTATTTATGACTATCCGAGGCATATTTTTTGTTATAGTCATAGGTATGCAGTAAGAATTTTCATAGTCATAGGTAAGCATAGAAAGATATTTTCTTTTTAAGTATTTTGTTTCCTTTTTATGTATTTTTTTAAGTATTTTTCCTTTTTAAGTAATTCTTTTTAAGTGTTTTCCTTTTGAGTATTTCGTCTTATTAAAAATATTATGAAAATGTGCACCTTAGGAATGAAACAGTCCTAATTACAATTTGATTTGGTTTTTTTTAATTTTTTGTTAGACATTTATTTTTCTTGTGTCGGCCATCCATCCTTCGGTTTGTAACTGGTCATCCATTATTGGAGCTGGGCATCTATCATTGGAACTGGTCCTCCGTCCTTCGATCTGGAACAGGCATAATTTTTGGCATTGCCCTCCTATTTAACTGCTCGCATGGTTGCTAAAGTAACCATGTGCGTGGGTCTCCGGCTGGGGATGGAGCACTAAAGTACTCTCTTACAGCACTACGGAGATATAAAACATATATTTTAAATCTCCATGGTGCTGCAAGAATGAGCTGTACATGCGGGTTGAAATGCCAAAAATTATACAACCATAGGACAAGAACAACATGGACAGAAGAAATAACAAGAAGAAATAAAATAGCAGAAAGTAAGAGAACGAAAAGATGATTGAATAGAGGAAGAAAAGAAAGATAAACAGTAAACACATAGGCTAGGTAAGAACAATACCGCGTCTTGTTGTTACAATGGTTAAAATGTAACAACTTTAATACTTCACCCCTCGTAAATCTGGAACTCCAGTGAAGGATAAGGGTTGTAACCCCTAGGAATTGGCTTTAAACCCTTGTCGGAGGGCCAAACAGACGTCTTATTCCCCAATCCCCGTGCATGAGTCCACTGGCGAAATTGCCGGATTGAAATACTAGATGTAACAATAAATAGCTGGAAAAAATTTCTGGTGGTGGTGACACAATCTCTTTCTCAGTGTGTCGGTCCCCCTCGTCAATGGTTCGCGCGTGCTGTAAAAACCGTAATCAATTTCACAGTCACCAAAGTGAATAATTATTTCAGGTTAGGGTAGAGGGTGAGGAGTGAAAACACTTCAAATTTAACATACCATTCATGCCCACAGAGTAAAATCAAATGAGATTTTTAGACCTGGAGGATGTGGGGGAGGTGAACTCACTTCTGATTTGCACTTCCGAGGTGAGGAACTGCCCTTGCATCCTGGCCTTATTCACCCAACACCCAGAAAAGACATGATATTTTTTAACCTTCCAGAATCCACACCACCCCCCCCCTTTCCATGCTAGCTCATTGCTTCAATCATCATCATACATGCATCATAATCAATTATAAATGTGCAATGTCAATTTACTTAAACCATCCTCAGACAAAAAGTAACACACATGACAAGATGTAAAAATTCCTCTTCCATGTACTGTAGTGTGTCATTAAAATTAACAACACACCTGACAAGATATATAAATACATCTTGCATGTGCTCTAGTGTGCTGTCAGTAGTCACATCAATCAAAATTCTACACAGAAACATACAACACCATATGCTTATATTGGATAGAAAATGCTAATGTGCTTCTTTTCATTCTTATGCCTCTTCTTTCTTCTCATCGTCCCTTCCATCTTAAATCTCTTCTTCTCTTCTTAATAAATTTCTACTCAATAGGACCATATGATATGGTATGAAACTTTTTTCTGCCATGAGTTTTTTAATTCTCATTTCATTATGGCTCCATCTGTATTCCTCCATCCAATATCCATCTCTTGTCGTCCTGCTATGGTCTGTCTCATATAAGTTGGCAAGATTTTGACAGTCAGTGAGTGGCACTTGACATATACGTAACAAACAACACGCCATTTACAAAATCCTGTAACAGCTGATGCATGAACGAATTAAAATTAATATTATGTTGGCTATTTGGACTGCACTGCCGACGCACATCAAACAAGCATAAAATACGCAGATAAGAATGAGTTCCTAGATAAATTAATATGTTTTATTTTACGTGTTCACAAACCAGCTGTTATTAGTGTTACAAACTAAACTTCGTGCTAAAGTAGTAATTTATATGTGTTCAAAATGAAACAGACATTAAAATGGTCCGTATTCAAATGAAATGCAACTTCAAACACTGGAAGATATTTTTATGTCGTACCGCCACTCTCCACACCTTCCATAAAAGCTTGATATTAAATCCTTAACCCTACAGAAATATCGGAGGGTAAAGTTAACTGATTTTTTCTAATAATTTGACGTAATATATTTCAAACTCTTGTCGTTTTGAGCCAATAAAAGGAGAAAATGGAACTTTTACAAAGACGGAATCAAGAGGCAGGTCAAAGTGCTGCTACTTGTTGAGGTAGTTGACCACAAGTCCTACCACGCCATCTCTTACAAAACCCCCTTCCACGCTATCTGTCAGCCAGATCCCAAACTACAACCAGTTCTCCCGCTAACCCAAATTTTTGTTGTTTTCGAAGAAAGAAAATGGGATGCACGTGAGTAGTTTTGAAGTATTCTTACGTTATTCCACCCCACGTATTTCTAACTCAAGCTGTTTAATATCATTAATAGCAGAATAACTGCTTTGCGAAAGTCGTTGGTAAGTTTGTTGGCGAATGAAAAGTGTGTTGTCCAGCAAGTTTCCCGTATTACTTTTATTTTCAGTCTTAACATATTAGCTGTACTATCCACAGTGTGATAAGGACTACAATTACCATCTCGCAAATGTTAACTCAAATTCATTGTCTGTAATAAATAAACAAATAGGTAACAAATATTTCATTTTTTTCAAGGTTTTCTGTTTTTACTTTTAAAACCTACACATTTTTTAGAAAGATGTGAGTCTATAAATACCTTAATATTTGTTTAGCATTACAATTAAAATAGGATTAGCTGGCAGCGTATTAATAAAATTAATATACAGCCACCACTTGACGTGCCAGCTGATGGCGAAAGGATACATAAACGAAAAGTAAACATTGGTGCTACTTTCGTCGAACTGTCAAAGTCTCGACAACTAACATGAGACAGACCACATGAGAGCGCAACTTTATTCATGCACTGGGTGTAAATTTTCTTGTGGTGTGTTCTTATGTCGTTCATTGTTACTTGCACGACTTTCTGCTGCTTTAACGCCATCGTATAATAATCTTCAAATGTAATTATATTTTTCAGGCTTGTCTTCTGGACTCCCATTGCCTTCCTGGCAACTTTACCACCCAACACATAATTGTACATTTTTGCACGCAGCCCCACGAATTCGCTCATCTGTTCCCCGCCGTACTCATCTTAAAATTTCCCCACTACTTTCCTTTTGGTGGGAGAGAGTCAATAATGAGGGGGGGGGGGTAGGCACTGGCATCCAACTTATTCTTATTGCTGGTCTATATATAATATAGACTAGCAACAAGAATTTTCGTATAGTCATGGGTATGCAATAAGAATTTTTATGTAGTCATAGGTAAGCAAAGTAAGATATTTTTATTTTTAAGAATTTTTGTTATAGTCATAGGTATGCAATAGGAATTTTCATATAGTCATATGTATGCAATAATAACTTTCATATAGTAATAGGTGAGCAATAATATATATATTTATAACTCGGATATTCATAAGGGCTACAAAAAAAATTTTATTATTATTTATATGCCTTCTTTAACCTTGAATAATAACGAGAGCTATAGCAACCTTTATTTATATATATTTTTTATCATCCCCGCACACATGTTACTACATATACTTATTTTAAAGACAATCCCCATTAGCTCAGTTAGCTAGGGCGTGAGCCATGCTGGTGACCACGAGATTCGGCAGTTCGATCCTGCACCACTCCACAGTATAAACTCCAGAATAAAATATGGACGACACCAGTGCCCCTTAGCAGGCGGCAGTCGAACGAAGGTCGCAGGAGAAACTGCAGCAGACGATATCCATGATGGTGTGTGGAAGGCATGCGACATATGTACACTCTGGTAGTCATAAACAACAAAATGGCCGACAGCAGCACCCCCTGCAGGCGGGGAGGAAAATACAGCATACGATATCCAAAATGGTGGACGAAGAAGGCAACAAGAGAAATATTAGGCGGCAGAGAGAGAAAAGGTGAAAGAGAGACAAGATGGAATGAGAGAGAGACAATATGGAATGACAGAGCGTGAAAAATCAAGCTGTAATGACAGAGCATGAAATAGCAAGATGGAATGACTAAGCATGAAGTGGAAAATTCCAAAAATAACATGGTGAACCGAAACAAGATGGCAACCAGAAAAAATGTATGGTAACTGGAAAAAATATGGCCGACAAAGGTCAAGATCAAGGACATTATATGGCGGAATCCAAGATGGCGGGTGGTGCCTCGGCACCTTATTCCTTTTCCCATGTCCTGGAACCTACATTTCCCTACTACTCTTCACTGTTTTACTAAGCAATTTCACAATCAGCATATGTTCTGTTACGACTGCGATATGTTAATTCACATACTTAGTGTGTGTATTTTTACAATTTTCACATTATTTTACTCAGTTTTGTAACTTGGTAGTTTAACAGAGTCATAAAATGTTATATTCAAAATGTGGATAACAATTGACTTCGGGTATAGAATACGTAGTTATAAACAGCCAGTATATTCCATTTGCGGGATATTAGTTTTCCCTTTAAACACACAAAATGAGTTTGAAGTAGTTCTACTGCTTACAGCTAGATCATATGTTTTAAACAAATACTCGTAGTTATATATGAATTCCTAGGAACATTAGTGTAAAATTACAAACACTGTACTCGTTTTAGCAAATAAAATATAAAAATTTAAAATGACCAGAAATTTGTATTTGTAAATATACGCTCACAGATACTTCAGAGTGTAATGCAAGTTTGCACACACATGGTCATCGTAAAATTACGCAATCTAAGATTTACAACTACACTGACATTGAGTTCATACAACGACCATGAAGCAGTAAACATACACAAATTAAGGTTTTAATACAGGGAGTAGGTGTATTTTTACGCATACTTCTAAATGTGTAAATTAACACCAACATTGTATTTATTAAACATACATTCGTGTATTTTCACGAAAAACGTGTAGTTCTCTCTGGATTTTACATTCATGTAATATTGCACTACTGTAGTTTTTTTTTACAGATTACACATACAAATTGTAAAATTACCAAAATTTGTACGTGTAAATATAGACTTTTTTTTTCTGTGAACGTCCATCAAGACCCCCCATCCAAAATGTCGTAGGCAGTTTGCATGCAGCCCCCTTCTTAGAATTACGAACACACACACACACACACACACACACTTGGTAAGAGTATTTTGATTGCGTACCAATTTTCGTTTAGGACGTATTTGGAATAAAATCGCTTAACAAAAAATATATCCGAAGCCTTCCTGCCAGAGAGAGCTTGTGTGCAAAAGCTTAACCAAGACAAGACACGAGAATGGAACCATGAATGGTATAGCCAAGTCACGGTTAGTAAGTATACATTTGTATGCATTGCTTAGTTTATTTTTACATACAGCCCTTCTTTATCCTTCCATAGCTACACGTGAAAAACTAACACTTTCACAAACCTACAGATTACAAATCACATATGGCCACAATACTAAGCAGTATTGAAATCGTGCATGGGAGAGTTTTGTTTTTTTTGTCTTGTTTAAGCTCTTTTTAAAATAACAATTCATTTACTTAACCATCTGTGGCAACCCCTGAAGTGGTCTACCTATTTTATTTCCTAACTAGTTTTGTACGTATATATGTTCAATGGTCTTGCGTAATTTTTCCTTGATTTTTAGATGTTATCTAGTATTTTTCATTCTGAAAATTTAGAAACACGACGTTATAGTGATCCTGCGATCACAGCTAATGGTAACTGCCTTGTTGTTTCATTCTGTTTATTACCGTATCTAGAGTTTTTCTGCAAGAATTTTAACTTATATATTTGAACATCCCTAAATTAATTTGGAACTTCGGTTCTTTTTTTTGTACCCCTGCATGTGTCACCCTCACTTGCAGCCCAGTATTTAAAATGTTGGGCTGCCGGATTATGTAACACCACTAATGAAATTACCGCATTACTTCAATTTGTATGGACCTTTGTGTAAATTAAATGTATTCGTCCTCAAGTGTTAAATTATTAAGTAACCATAGTGCATTCAATATGGAGCTTTGTGTTTATTTTCGGGTAAAACACGTAGGCGTAGCAAACAACAACTGACTCGATTCTCTTCTGTTTAATTTGTACATACACTTATTACATACTTATGTTCATGTAATTAAACATTTGGCACTACCCAAAAAGTTCCCGGCTACGCCGGGCCTGACCTCTCCACCAAACCTCCAGCTACCGACCCCGATGTGGATATTCCCGGAACACTATTTTCCTAGCCTTATAGTAAAAAAAACAAAGCTAGAAACGCTTCTCATTTTTATGCAGGTATTTAGAATTAGACTGGAGCTTAGCAATTTCTAACTGATATGGCGGACGAAAGAAAAAACACGCATTAAAAAATTGGTAATTCTATGTACTTAGAAAACAAGAGTTCATGATTAAAACGGACAACACATATAAAATCCAATGAACTTGCGCTCTCGCCTAAAACCTTCTTTAACTTTATATAAACGAATAACGTTTCATTTTGTCATACTTTTTTTAAATATTAAAAGTTTTTACTCACAATATAAAAATTGTAAAAAATCTGTGAGAGAATTAAATTTTAATAACTTATTTTTTTATATAAACTTTTAATAAATTTGCAATGAAGGGAAATGTTATCTAACTGAATAAATATAAATAATTTCAATTTATTATTTTCTACTTTTTGGAAATTATTAATTTTTTTGCTAATAACTAATAAAGGTGCTGTGAAGATAAAACCACAATGTCTAATTCCAAAGGCAGTAGTACTATTTTTGAATGTGAAATAAGCATATTCTGTCTTTTTGGAAACTAAACATTAAATCAGATAACATAATGTACTTTTCCGGCCTAGAAGCAAACTCAAATGTTTGCTAGCATACAACACACACCCACTTATATGTACATATATGTGATATGAAATAAAACATACCTTATATCTGAAAAAAAATTGCTTTGATACACTTTTGCACTATTCTTAAGAATGTTATTAATGTTTTACTGGAGACAATACAGCAGATTCATTTTCTGCGCGACAGAAAGCTTCGAGCTAAGACTTTCACGAGATTGGGAGCCACAAGTTCATGCGAAATTACGAAATATAATAATTGTTTTAAATATACATGCCAACGTTGTATTTACATAAAGACTTAAACAAAATTAACAACATAAAAATTTTCTATCAAAATTTTACTGTCTGAATTTATAGCAGAGTATATTATTTTAATTATTTAACATGTATCTTAAAACACATGTTTTATATCATGCATATCTCATTCCCCGTCTTCGTCCAGGAAACTACACGTGCGTTTCCTATAGCAATTACACACCTCCACATTAAGGGTCCATTCGTGGTTACTTCCATCATTTCTGAAGCTCTGCTAAAGTTCTACTCCCAAGATGCCTCATACAAACAAAGCTTAACTTGGTCTATAAAATTGCACCCACTCACTTTAGTAATATTCTGCATAAAAACTATTTCTTACTATGCATTACTAACTGAACTATTTTCTCTCTGCTTTTAATCATATTAATGAAATATTATAATTTATAGGTAAAATTAAGCAAAAATGTAATTTAACCAATACAAATAAGGTATTGAACACAAATATAAAATGCTTGTTTTACACGGTATATTAAGGAAACAACCAAAGACGTTTACACGTGTGTTGAGTTTTCAAAAGTTTCATTAAAAAACAGTGAATAGAACTGTCCATCCAGTGCCTTTCAGACAGTTTGGAAAGAAATTATTGACACTGCTGTGTTTGCGTACGTCACCTACACTACAGACGAAGTTGGTTGATGACTGTTCGAGATATGTCACAGACTATAAAAACTATAACCAAGCCCTTCGAACGTAGCTTATAAATGCTATTTTATTCGCCGCACATCAGAGACGTGTAAGGAGCCTGTCTAGTCTAACTGAACTGTTTTTCATTAAGTTAGAAAATAAATTATTATGTGTGACGTCGATGTATTTATGTACGTCATACAACACATTAACTTATTTTCATGCCACTTAATAATTTAAAATATAAATGTTGGTATATCTCGGCAGGCAGCGGCCATTTTACAAGCACGACTGCACTTGTTATATGTATAAGTTCAAAATTGCTACTGATTCATGTGAAAATAGTTCGGTTACTGACTCCTTGGTTCGCATATTGGAAAATACAGTGTTTTTCTGCGTGAACCGATGTATAGTTCGGTGCACATGTGGTGCGATTTTATTGGCCTCAAAGTTTGGAGAAGCGGGAAATGCATTGTGTATATTCTTCTCTTTCCTCATATTTTTGCGCAAGACTAGGAATGCAATTTAAGTTATGGGGAATCTGACGGAGTAGTTTTCCGTCATGTACGATTACTCAGTGAATGTTTTGAATGCATCTGGATTAGGGGGTATGTTTTTTTTTTCAGGTGAAATACTGTAATATTTTTTTGGTCGTTAGTAGAGGCCAATCGCCTCTTATCCCCTTACAATCGCCCCACCAGCCGTGTGGTGCTTGGTCACGTGGTGTCGCGCGCGCTCTGCCACGATGGTGTAACCTAAGAAAAGCACTTGGCCAGCACAGATCACACACAGCCTCACAGGTAAGGCACGCCCCCAGTCTCGTATCTTATTGGTGGATGTCTCGGTCCACTAAAAGTCAGAATGATTCATGACAGCAAAACAATATTTAATTTTTTTATAAATAAAAAATGTTATTGAAACAAAATGTTTATTGAAATAATTGTTAGGGTTATGTGTTGCTGAGGAGAGGGAAGGAGGAAGAGGTGCCTCTCCATGCGATGTCAACCGATTTGGCTGGTGGCTACTAGTGCCTGATACGTGTCCCAAAACGCCCCTATTTTCCTACTGCTACCACCCCTTTATAGTTTCTGAGAAAATTAAGTAAAGGAGGGAGGGGAAGTTGTCCAGTGAAAAATCTATGGTAACTACAGGTACTATCTTCCTTATATCAATATGTGCCGTTTTTCAAAAATACACACAGTTGAAAAAATGTTAAAGATTTAAATTTTTGAGGGGGTTGCAGTTATTTTGAAAATAAGTTATTTAGCTGTAATTATTATTTGGGAATTATAACTTCGTGGATTTGTGGTGACTTTGTTACATTTGGGGCTTTACAGTTTAGTTTTACGTCCCAGCTAGCTATACAAACAGGTAGGCAGGCAGGCAAGAAGAACTCCACGCAGCCCGTATCTGTGAGAACGCCCCGCCCCTATTTGCAACACATGTTATCGGATGCACGAGATGCTGACGTAACCATTTTAGTTACAGTGTTTCTTATTCCACTACACTTGAACTCTTGAAGTGCTGTTTCCCAGCACGGTACATTTTCGCTGTGTCCTCAGTCTGTAGGCTTCGTCACAAAAAAAGCACCCTTTGCACCGTTCGGAAGAGCATTTATTAATCCCCGTGCCATCTATTTGAAGTTCTGAAACTAAAAATTTAGTGTATCCTTCCGCCTGGTACGCACTATTTCGTGTATTACTCCGCGAGGGCGCGCTTTTCCAGGGACACTTGGGTCCTGGACTTGGTGACTACTGGACGCATCTTTCGGCAGCAGAAGAAGTTTTTATATATGTGATGAATGCAGTCGCAGAGTGTGGGTTTACCATATATTAATGTAACTAGTCTATTTATTTGAAAGGTTGTTGTGTGGAAAACAGGCGATTAGTGTTTTTATTAATTTTGGTCACGGCCAGAGTTTAGGCATGCATACCTTCAAGTAGCATCTCCTGAACCCTTCTTAATGAGTAAGTTTTCCTACAGCATATTTTATAATATTTTTACGTGTTAGGTCGCGTTTCTAATTCCGTTTTGATTGAATTCTCTGTCTCCACAGGGTTTTGGATCGAGATGTGGTTTGAGTTCGTGTCGTAGTTCCAGTCTTTGTTCCGTGACCACACATCTAATTTTTCGTTTTGGTTTGGAATTACCAAAGTTTGCCTTCCCCTCTTCCTAAGTATAGAGACGGCGGTGCCCAGTCACTGCATGCAGCTCACCGGCCAGTGTGGCAAATGATGGTGTCCGGCTGTTCTTGGACACGGCACAACAAACAGATATGAACATTTTCAAAATATTATTTTGTCATTTTTTGGAATAATTCATTTTTTTTAATAAGACGCACTATGGACTCTGATAAAAGTATTATTTTTTAATTCATGATTAAATTATGTGATTTCTGATAAACTTGTCAAATGTAATATTATATTTAATGTGGTGATCTATGTAATGCGAATTTAATGTTTATTTTTACCTCTAAGGAAATAATGTGAGGGGTCCCGTTTCCAATTGCAAATTATGAATTTTGAATTTTGTTTTTTTTTATTACAATGTAACGAATTAAAAATATTGTAGAGTAAAATGTTTTGTTGATTTAATGGTTTTATCTATAAGAGATATTGATGCGGTCATGTTTCCATGTTGCAATATATTTTTAGTTTAATGGAAAATACAAAGGTCACAAATCTGCTGAAAAAAATTCCATTTATTTAATTAAACTCCTTGTGGTAGAAATTGTAGGAAAATTCTTCTGATTAACTTTTACTTTTGTAAATAATATCTATTTAGTCTGATGGTAACCTGCAGTTATAAAGATTTCCACCACGGTTTTCCCAGCATGCAATTTACAATTATTTTATAAACGTAACAATTAGTAGAGGCTTTTGTTTAGTGACACAGATCAAATAGTAGTTCAGAGCGTGTTTTCTACCAAGCTTCACATTGCTATGGTAACTACGAGCGTGATTAAACAATTGCTACCACGTTTGCAATCACGTCTTTTTAAAATGAATTTCGTACGTGCGACATTTTATGTTCATAACTCTGTCATGTGTCTTGAGTCATTCTTTCTCAATTGCAACGATAAAGACTTCCTTGTTTTCTACATTTGTGTTTAATTTTGTTTTTGCTGTATTAAATCTAGTGATGTTACGTGACGACCTGCAGTATCTTTCCGTCGTGCTATTTTCGCGTTTCATTGACCAGGGCGTGCAGCCATCTTGCCTGGCTCTGTTTGTTGATTTTTTTTTTACGTGCACAGTAATTACAATTTAAATATTGCAATTGTAATACCATGATATTTATAATTTTTGTAGGGTTTTTGATATAACCTAATGAAAGTTTATTGCGTACATTACGTACATACACTTGGTTAAGTGAACTTTTAGCTCGTAAGTGTAGTGTGAATTTCGCACGGAAAACAAAACACGCACTTGTTTTGTTAGTTCGTAAGTTGTCTAGCGTATTTTTTTATTTATTTAAAGTTAACATTTAAGTTGGGGAAAATGGACGGTGTCGTCGTCCTAGAGTAAATTCTGTAGGATGAATTTATATACGAGCGACGTTTGCGTAATCTAGACTCCTCAGGAGATACGCAACAGCTACGTAAAAAGGTACGCGGGCGTTAAAAGATGGTATTCCGTCCTCAGTGGCATGTGTCAGGCAAATTGACTTGATGGACGAGTTTACTATCTGCGCGAAAAAAAAGTGTATGAATTGAACGACAAAGCTGATTCGCTGCAAAACAATTCGAATCAAGCGGACTTGCTTAGATACTTGACAAGGTTAACACATGTCGCACATAGGTTAACTGCACTACAGTTATTAGGTCAGGGCCAGATACATGTTATGTACATGAGAGAAATTAACAATATTTTGAGATGGTAAAAAAGAATTACGAAATTATAAAAAAAAACCATTTAGAGGTTTTGGCAAGTGAAACACAGTTGCCAACAGCTGTTCAGACTACGGTAGTTCTGAAACAATAATTGCGCAAAAAGCAATAATTTGGTCATTTTCAGGGCGGACAGGTAAAGGCATTTGTGTCCGCATATTAGGTGTGGAATCTGCTACACCTGGGTAATCGTTTTCACATTCACCCACCACGCCCACGTCGCCACCCATCACACATCGTCCTCCCTAATTCCACCTTACCCCTTCCCTACCTCATCGGTGTGTTTGGTTTCGGCCAAGGAGCCAGGCAGTACACGAGGTAATGAGGATAATCTTACTTCTGTAGTGATAGTTTCCACAAAATAAAACACACTTAGCGCCACTTCTGGCATGCAACACTCATCCCTCCCCTCCCAATCGCCACTCATTTTATTTCAAACCGTCCAGCCTTCAGCAAATTTCCTGGCAACCAACCACCAAATCCAAGATTTTGATTCAACCACTCCCCAACTTCCTCACGCCCCATCATCCACCCAGCCACCCCTAAACACCCCTCACCCCTTCAATTCACAGTACCAACATCTTCCCTAACAGGTTAGCCATACATCACAGGTACTTTCTCCTCATCAGTCTATAGTCACATCTCACTCACTTACCATCCCTCTAATATCAGGCCTGCCCTCATACACCCCTCCCTCTCCAGGCACATTCAGACCTACCATCAAACCATCATTTTCAAATCTTTGGGATTCAATCTACTGCTGTCTTACGCCACTCACTCCATCTCACAACCCTGCACCCCAACCCCTTCAGCATTCTCATCCACATCCCGTATTCATCCCCCGTGATTCATCCTCATTTTCAGCATATGGTAAGTTCCTCATCCTTTGGAGAGGATTTCAGCAGTTTTCCCTGAAACCGATGGATTAAGTATCCACCAATTGTTAAAATTGTTGACAGAATTAATCAGGATTAAACATAAAGGTCGGTACCAGATAATCAGTTACTGGAAATCATTTTTTCCTTCACTCTTTCTCCTTTGAGTGTACAGAACGACCCTAGCTATATCAAATAATATTAGTTTTGATCAACTTCACCAAAATATACTTCAATATTTTATTCCAGTCATATTGCTAGTCAACATTAGGCTGGAATAGTTAAACAGAATACAGCAGCACTCTGAGCCATTAGCCAACTATATAGCTGATGTTAAGGAAGCAACTATGGTTCTGCGTTTGTCCATGTCACAGGCTAAAATAGCCTCAACCATATTAGGTGGATTGAACCCCACAGAGCCCTCACGCGCTATTTTTGGTAATAGCCCATACATTTTCAGAGTTTGATAAGTTTTGTATAAACTCGACAAATGTGAATTTGCTGATCAGTCAAGAGATAAGACATCCTTTTATTTCAAAAATCCTCCCACATCATTTCACAAAAAAAAAGTAATGAGAAAGAAGGGTGTGAAAGTAAAAATTCTGCTAGTGTGAGTCCAAAAGAGAAACCCAAGGATCAGTCGGAAACTAGTAAGAAATCAGTTAAAACGTGTTATTTTTGTAAGCAACCAGGGAATTTCCGAAAGCAGTGCAGAAAACTTCAAGAGAAACTGGAAGCACAAAATGATACAAAAAACTGGTAGGGCAGTCTTCTAAACCACAGCAGAAAAGTTTTATATCACCTAAAAAAACTCCCTCCACTTGGTTATATAATATAAAGGCCGGAGCGGACTGAAATCTCTTTCTCTGATATTTGCGCTTTTCATCTGCATATACGAGTACTTTCGGCTTCGTAGACATTTTGCGTTTACTGATAGAGTTTGAGGTATCATGACTGTCCTCAATTTTGCTTCGAGTTGCTATTTGCGAAGGTATGTTATTTTTTATGATAATTACTTGTCTAAACATTTATTAAACCATTAATTGTTAAATAAATGTTGTCAACGAGCTCAAGAGTTTTTTTATCATCTAGTGTTATGTAAATTGCTTTTTTAAGTTAAATAATTGCTTTCTTAATAACAATTTACAAACCCTTTAGTATTTGTTTATGTTATTTTTTAAATGGGTAATTGCTTTAATGTTAACAATTAAGTAGCTCTAGTTTTTTTTTAAATATTACTTTCAATAAATAATTGCTTGCATGTATGTAAATAATGTAAGTTTTTAACTACACTTATTTATTTTATGCAGTGATTGACAGCCAATGTGTCGATTCCCCTCGCCAAAGGTTCGCGCTTGACCTATCAACCAACCTCGAAGCAAAATCACCACCGAATTCCATTTGCTGCGAGATCCAAATTCTTTTGAAAGTAGACTAAGAATTAGCGTCGTTGAGACAATTAAATTTAAAAAAGGTTATAAATTTGTTTGCGTATATGTTTTTTACACATACTGGTGCTTTTTTAGGTTACCGTTGAGCACAGTCGCAGGTCCTGTCAATTCCTGGAGTTATGTCTTCAGTCAGCTTGCAGTCTGTATGGCCGTAAGGAGACCCTCGCATCTTCGTGCAAATACAAGCAGTGAGTAATTTCCGACCACGGGACGAATATTTGCATAAATAAATTAGAATTTGTTTACATTATGTGGTGACCTTGTGTCCACATGAAGTGACTTACGTGGTAAGGAGTCAGCGAGTCACCTTTTCTCCAAGACAAATCGTCCGATTCACGGGAGTCCGTAGCAAAGCAGCCTATCATTTCTAGGCATTATATTACAGTCGTTCTTTTCTTAATCTGGTACTAACATGTTTAATTTATGTACATGCAAACGGTTTATTTAAAATAACTACACCCACTGATAAATAAATTCAAAGTAATGTGCTAAGTAAGAAAAAATATTCGTATTTATAAATAGATAATTTTCCCATAGCTGTAAATATACACTAGAGTCCCAAAAAAACTGGTATAGGTGTGCGTATGCAAATAACAGAGGTATGGACCAATCAGAGTAACGCGATGCAGTCGGCAGAGCCTATATAAGACAACAAGAGTCTGGCAAAGTTGCTAGATCGTTTACTGCTGCTACAATGGCAGGTTATCAAGATTTAAGTGAGTTTGAACGTGGTGTTATAGTCAGCGCACGAGAGATGGGACATAGCATCTCCGAGGTAGCGATACAATTTCGTTTTCGTGTACGACCATTTCACGAGTGTAACGTGAATATCGGAAATCCGGTAAAACATCAAATCTTCGACATCACTGCGGCCGGAAAAAGATCGTGAACAAACGGGACAAACGACGATTGACGAGAATCATTAAACGTGACAGACGTGCAATCCTTTCTCAAATTGGCGCAGATTTCAATGCTAGGGCATCAACAAGTGCCAGCGTGCGAACTATTCAACTGACCATCATTGATATGGGCTTTCGGAGCCGAAGGCCCACTCGTGTACTGTTGTTGACTGCACGACACAAAGCTTTACGCCTCGCCTGGGCCCACCAACACCGCCATTGGAATGTTGATGACTGGAAACACGTTGCCTGGTCTGACGAGTCTCGTTTCCAATTGTATCGGGCGGATAAACGTATACGGATATGGAGATATCCTCGTGAATTAATGGACCCTACATGTCAACAGGGGACTGTTCAAGCTGGTGGAGGCTCTGTCATTGTATGGGGCGTGTGAAGTTGGCGTGAAATGGGACCCTTGATACGTCTAGATACAACTCTGACAGGTGACAGATACGTAAGCATCCTGTCCGATCACCTGCACCCATTCATGTCCATTGGGCATTCCAACGTACGTGGACAATTCCAGCAGACAATGCGACACCCCACACGTCGAAAGTTGCTCTCGAATGGCTCAAGAAACACTCTTCTGACTTTAGACACTTCCATTGGCTACCTAAATCACCAGACATGAACATTATTGAGCATATCTGGGATGCCTTGCAACGTGCTGTTCAGAAGAGATCTCCTCCGCCTCGCACTCCTGTGGATTTGGGAACTGCCCTGCAGGATTCATGGTGTGAATTGCCTCCTGCATACCTTCAGACATTAGTCGAGTCCATGCTACGTCGTGTTGCGGCACTTCTGCGTGCTCGCGGGTGCCCTACGCGATATTTGGCAGGTGTACCATTTTTTTTGTCTCTTCAGTGTAAAACATGAATATACTAATGACTTGCTGTAGCATGTAGCATTATATAATAAAAAAGGCACATAATTGTTAAGTGACAGTATTTAACAATTCTTATTATATTTTGTGATAACAAAATTTTGAAAGTTTTATTTTATACCAAAGTACTTTCTGCTACATAGTGGCAAGGTTCAGTAAAGAAAAGTATTAGCATATGAGAATAAATTTAATTAGCGGCAGGGTAGTTTGTATATAAAGGCTTTGTTTGCAAATATAAATAAATAAATATATATGTATAAATATATATTTTTTTTTTTTCTCCACCACCAAAAATGTTCGCAAGGGATGGGGCATGACAGTAAGTAAACGTTAATTCGGTGTTACGTACTAGTTACTCCGCCTTAGTTCCGTGTGTGGTTATTGGTTTTAAACGCTGATTAATACATATTAGCGTATTTCTACTGTGACGTGGTGTGCGGGGCGGGAAATGTTTAGCACTATAGCTTAAAAAATGCCGTACAAAAGAAGCTGATCGATGTAAGGAGTGAGTAATTCGTTGTAAGCGTTTAGACAACTTCAACACAAAATATGATACTATTTGTAGTGGACAATTTACGGCAAATGACTATCGAGATAACAAAAATTATCAATTGATGGGTTTAGAGTAGAGAAAAATATTGAAAATAACAGCAGTCCCAAACAAAAATTTACCTCTAGGCAACTTAGGCTGCGTGAATGACGGTTCAGAACGAGATAGCAAAAGAAGAAAAAGATCCGTTTGAAAAAGTGCACAAGATACGCTATTTCATATAAGGCCTAAACACACCCGTTTCGATGAAACAGATTAAGCAGAACAAACACCAGCTGACGTAGAAATATGTTTCAAAGAAAATGACTGCGGCCAATGTAACATGTTACAGGACCGTATTGCTTGCTTGGAAGAACAACGGTCAGAAATTACTTACATAAAACGACATTTGTTAAAAAGGCACACAAAAATGTAAAAGCAGCGGTGGAAACAAAAGACTGCATTTCGGCAAGCAATTAATACTTATAAAAGTGACCTACAGGAAACTAAGGCTTCACAATCTGAAAATGTGATAAATAAGTTATGTAACGTATTTACTTCAACTCAGGTGAAACTGTTTTGCAATGACAACAAGGCAGTGGAATTGAAAGCAGAGGACATTTCTAGGGCAGTTTCTCTTCATGCCACATCAAGAAAGTGCTACAAATTTTTACGTAACAAAATAGGCATTCTTATTTATAGTGCTAGTACACTGAAACTATGATGCATAACATTTAAATGTAGGCCGGGACTTCTGACAAATATTTTGCACATTTTGAATGAAATTTCGAATTTTTTTTTGCAGAGATAGAACGTTACTGTGTTCCTTGTTTTGACGATATGCATGTAGATAGCAACATTTGTTATGACCAAAATTCAAATAAGATTCTTGGGCCGCATAGCAAAGTTCTCGTGGAATTTATCAGAGGATTATCATCTCCTTAGAAGCAGCCTATATGTTTGCAGTTTGACGTGTTACTGAAAAAATAAATTTTACTTTAAATTATAAACTTAGTAGAATCGTACGGGCTTAAAGTTGCTGCCATAGTTTCAGATCTGGGAGGTAGTGGTTATGTTTGGAAAGAATTAAACATTTCGCAAGAATGCTCCTTCCTTTCTAATCCTTTTGATTGTAAACGAAGAGTGTGGGTGTTTGCCAACATTCCTCACATTTTGAAGATCCTGCGCAACCATTATTTAGATAAAGGTATATTGCTGTCTGAATTTTCTGAGCCTATAACGAAGGACATAAATATCTTATAATTAACACAGATACCGGGGAAGTTAGGCTCGCGCCAAAAGTTAATGGGCAACTGCTGACAATAAAAGGAAAATGCAGACAAAATGTTGCTTCTTCTAAAACACTGTTTTCGAAAACGACAGCTACAGCTATACAAACTCTGACGGTGAACACAGAAGCCGCAACTTTCTTTCAACCTGTGGACATTTTTTTTTTTTGTAATGAATAGCAGGCAACCAAACTTTCCGCCAGGTAAACCATTACTATCAGCACTTGGAAGACGTAATAACACTACCCAGGAACAGCTGAAAGTGTTGCATAACAAGAAAAATGTTTCTAAAAAATGAGAATGGTATAGGAAAAATGTCTATGATGCCATTTCAGAAAGGAATATTGGTGTCTACATCTTCAGTACTTGAGCTATTTGAAAACATGAAGAAAGTAGGGTTTTCGTACATAATGACAACATGACTTACACAAGATGTCCTTTAAAGTTTTTTTTAGCCAGATACGTGGGCTTGGGAACGTTTATGATAACCATCTCCTGTGGAAATAATGCAACGAGTCCGTCAAATTTTGCTGTCAAATAAACTGCCGGAACCATCTGTTAAATGTCATACAACACAGCTAGAGGACAATGAAACCTATCTGAGATCTGAATTGTTGCAAAAGGCCTTTGTGAACGATCGAGTTGACAGTGACACAGACTTTGATGAAAAATGTGTAGTTCACGAAATTGAAAATAAGTTAAATAATTCATCGCATGCAAATTTAAAGGAAAATGATCTTTTGAACTCACAAGTGTGGTGTGAGGAACAGGGGCTGCAGTATATATCTGATTATATTGCCTTTCTAGTAAGAGACAGACTCATCTTTATGTTCAGTAACTCGTAAAACAGAAAACATTTCCACGTGGATAGAAAAGTTATCATTGAGGGGATTTACAGAGCCCGTCAACAAATTGGTTTTATACTATGTATAAAACAGTTTGAAGTACATTTCAAGGAACTTCATGGAAGTAAGTTGAACAAAAGGCGAGGCGTTGTTCGAATACTTCGACGACGACTGGAAGAATTGCATCCAGAAATATGCCGCGAAGTGATTCGTGTTTATGTTGTGCGAGGACATTTATGAGAATGCGGTAAATTAACAGTGCTTCAAAAAGCGTGACATGCAGTAAATCCAGAAAGAAAAATGTGGAGTGGCTGAAGTCGTTAGAAGTCAGCAGTAGCATGGGCGGCTACGCGAATTAACAAGTAAGTTTGTATTATAGTTAATTATCATATACTATGTGTTTATCATGATATTGTATCATTTGACAATTTTATTGTCTGTCCTAAAACAGCGAGCTACGTTCATAAATGTTTATTTTCCATTCTTACAGATTTCAGTTGTTAGTTACTTAAAATATTATTCCGAAGGAATTTAAACGCATTCATAATATTATGTGATTGTGAACAAAAAAATACCTCTTCGTAATACGTAATTAAATTAATTATTTTTATTTTTGTACACTACAGCTTACTATTTTGTCTGTGAAGATCGAAATATTGTCTCTGTTTCTTTCAGCGGAATAAAGATCTTTATAAATACAACGATTCTCACACAACTAAAATTTAGAACATTATACAGTAAATTATCGCAAAAGGAATTACAGAAGTATAATACAAGTCTGTTTATAATCGTTTGCCTGTTACGGCTGACGTAGTGGAGCGCGCATCCGCAGCGCGACCCTCACTGATGACGTCGCGCAGTGGCTGGCTCGGGGGTGCATTTTCTACGCGCCGTGAGCCAGCCCTTCACTCTTCTACAGCCCTACTTGTAGTCGAGTTATTTGCCACTTACATCCTAGCTATTGGCCACTTGTGTCCCACTGAAAAGCAGTTTACCATAAATTTTCAAAGCCAAAAATTAATTGTGTTTAGCCCAAATAGACGTTAATTATTTACTATTTTCATATATGACTCTGCAGCATTATTTCACAATTAGTAAATTATTTTAAAAAAATAGGAATCGAACTTACAACTCTTTCGTTCACATCCTATAATGCTAGCAACTAATCTACCATACATTCATATAAAACCTTGTAAGTAAATCTGAATAATTTCTACAATATAAAAGTTGTATTATTCGCTTTGCTATAGACACAATTTATGTTAGTATCACAAGTCAATAATGGAATTTCCGCGGTTTGTTTAAAAGACTAGTATTTTAATTTCGGGCTTTATTCAGGTGGTATTTAAAATTCAAAATAACGCATTTTTTACGTGTTATGATTTGCAGTTTCCAGTCTAGAAACCATTGTTTCTTATTACTAGTAATGTCACATGATAATTTATATATATATATATATATATATATAATTAAGTGAATACACATATGATATTTTCTATTTCACAACAACGTATAGTTAGCATGCCGTAAACGGCCCATAGAATTATCAGTAATATGTCCCCAGCAGTAACAGTTGGCATGCCATAAATTGCAAGTAATCTTGATGATTGTGTTTCTTCAGTAATAAGCAACAGTTGGCATACCGAAAAAGGCCCCTTAGAATGCTGATATTATGTTCCCAGCAGTAAGTAACAGGTAGCATTTCGTTTATCATCTGTTTGCGGGGCGTCTGTTGAATTCTAACAATCATTGTGAGAGCATTGGCCAATATTACGATTATTTAACAAAAAAGTAATGTCACGTTTGTTTATATGACCTAATTGCCAACCGTATAATAAATACTGATAGTCATAAATGTGAAGGTTTGCCACCACTGCCACTAGTTGACCAACTGTTAACTGCTTATTGTTTGCTGCTCGGGAAACTCCTTAAATCATAGATATTTTAATGGACTACAAACTATTCCTTGTCGAACACTTTTTGTAGAAATTTATTGTTTCCTCAGATAGAAGGTAAAAGCTTTATGTTGCATAATGTGCTACTTATCTTCTAAAATGGCAGAGAAAAGAGTTTAGGTATTAGTTCATTTGATAGTTGGTAGATACAGCCAGTGTACAAATTTGACTTATAATTGGTTATATAGCTTCATAAATATATCAAACTTAGTTAAAATATTGGTATAGTTGCCATTCTGAAAATAAGTGTCTGACCCACTTGAAACACAAAAATTAATATGCCCACCATAGTACAACTACTTTGCCAAATTTGGTACCAATCAGTTGATTGTTCCCCGAGATATGAGCAAATTCTTAATTTTTATGTGGATCTATTTTACAAAATTACGTAGTAATAAGGTTATGTAAATATGTAAATAATTGATGGTTGCAGTAGTTACTGTCAGTATAAAAAGTAAAGTTTAAAGTTTTGTAGATTCGTTGATATACCAGACTAAGCTAAAATATTTATATGGTCGCCTTTTTGAAAATTATTGTCTGACGCACTCAAGACATATTAATTTACATCGCCTGCCGTATTGATACTTGTTAACCAAAGTTCCAAGCAATTAGAGGGTGCCAACACTTATTTAATGTATGAAGACTCTCTGTAATGCTGTTTTGTGTGTTAACCTGCCTTGTAAAGGTTTGCCTTTATACCAATTTCCATTGCTTAATCGCAAGTGGTTTCCAATTTATAGTTGCATAACACATTTCTAATCACAACATTTCAGGGCCTCTACCACCCTCAGAATTCCCTGTAGGCCCTATGTCGTATGTACGTTTCCCTATTTATTTGTCCTAAGGATTCCGCTCATGCCGGGTTAGCATACATTAATGAAATTTGGGCGGCCCTTAACAGCGAGGTCTTGAGAGCCGATGAAGGTGGTTGAGGTGAGTATGGAGCAGCGCCGGAATGAAAAGGTGGGGTAAACGGGAGATCCCGGAGAAAACCCGCCGACCAGCAGCATCGTCCACCACGATTCCCACATGCGAAAATGCGGGAGTGGCCGGCCCGGGCATTGAACCCGGTTCACCTTGGGTGGGAGGCGAGCAGGCTAATCGCTCAGCCATCGCGGCTCCAAAATAAACATAAAATATTTACACTACCACCATTTTGAAAATAAGTGCCTTATCAATTTAAATAGCCTATGTTAACAACGCCTGCCATAGTATTATTTATGAGGCGAATTTGGCGAGAGTCAGTTGAGTAGTTTTCGAGAACTAATGTAAACGCTTAATTTTTTTATGTAGTCCTATCTTCCAAAATGGCGGACCAACAACAATGTCCATAACTAAGTTAAATGCTTACACGATGCACTGTTAACGTACACATTTGGTGTAAATCGGTTAAATGGTTCCCGAGCACACAACATTATAGAATGGCCGCCATTCTGAATGTAAGTGCCTGGCGTGATCGAAAACTATAAAATGTTGATGTTATTACTGAGTGATGTATGTGTACTGAGTTTGGCGTAATTCGGTTCATACGTTCTATGGGTTTTGGGTAAGAACACGCACACACAAATACATACACCCATACACACAGCCACACAGACAGGAAAATGATATCACAATCCTTCTTCGGAAAGTAGGCTAAAAATCAAGGAGTTTGGGTTTTGAGTTACTGGTGAGAAAATTTGAATTGGACATAATCGTATTGGTAGCCACCATGTTTGGAGCGTATCCGTTAAATTGCAGGATTCGAGTGCAAGAAATTGATGTGCTATCGTAAAATGCCAATTTAAAAACCGATGTTAATCTGTTCCAATTAATGTATCTTAATGCCCATGTACAAAAGTTATCACTATTCTCAAAATCGTTTCCATGTAGCTCTTGGTGGAGAGAGACATATACGGATGAAACTTATGACAGTGCAGAATACGTAATAAACTTTCCTGAGTCATGCCACTCCCTCTTGCGATTATACGGGAACTAATTTGCGGGTTTACAGAAACAGCAGCTAGAACATTAATTTCACCCTCTTCTCAGTCACTCGTTTGATTCTGTTTCGTTTTCCAAGTGGTACACGTCCAGTTTCCCGTAATTAGTTAAAGAGGTTCGCAAATAATTGTCGAGGTGGTTGACGTCTATTGGGACATCGTTCAGCGTACACATTTCAAGAAGGAACAGCATTCTTACTACATTCGCCATACACCATGAGAATGTCGGACTTTTCAGCATTAGTTAATACTATTATCCAACACGTCTTACGTGTAGGTAGTATGAACAATCATAAAGCGCTGACAAGGAGGTACCAATGCAATCAGTGTAAAGGAAATAGAATCTACACAAACATACGAACATCGCAGCTTAGTAACTAAACAATTAAATGGGGCAGACCAATTCGATATATAAAATTGTCATATTGCAATAGCACATAAACTACTTTCACTAAAAATACTGACAAAAAACACCTTTGGATTTCTTTTTCCCCTAGTTTATTTTCTTTGTGTGAATAAGCATTGCTCCATTTCAAAGAATGTAACTTTGTTCAAGAAAATGTGTCTGGGCTGCAATTGTGAGCCCTGGTATAAACTGCAATTCTGTAAACCAGCACATCAATAGCACCTTTCATTTCCGGAATATTTGCAGTGCAATTTTGAGAGATGATTCAACCTGTATACATACACTGAAGAGCCAAAAAAACTGGTACACCTGCCTAATATCGTGTAGCCCCCNAATGTCTGAAGGTATGCAGGAGGCAATTCACACCATGAATCCTGCAGGGCAGTCCACAAATTCAATCTGCGCCAATATGAGAAAGGGTTGCACATCTGTCACGTTTAATGATTCTCGTAAGTGGTCGTTTGTCCCGTTCTTTCACGATCTTTTTCCGGCTGCAGCGCTCGTGAAATGGTCGTACGCGAACATCCAAATGTTATCGCTACCTCGGAGATGCTATGTCCCATCTCTCGTGCGCCGACTATAACACCACGTTCAAACTTACTTAAATATTGATAACCTGCCATTGTAGCAGCAGTAACCGATCTAGCTGCCGACCGCATCGCGTTACTCTGATTGGTTCCATACATCTGTTATTAGCATACGCACGCCTATACCAGTTTTTTTGGCACTTCAGTGTATATAAGCGAGTGTGTGTGTGTGTGTGTGTGTGTGTGTTGTATGTTACGTTTATAGTTACACAAGCATGAAAATTTTATTTAGCTGTAAAGATATTAGAGCGATACCGCATGACGTTATATGTAACATAGGTTGTATCAAAGAGCCTACTTTAGTTTTAAAAGAAAAAAGAAAAATTACTTTCGTGTACTTGTGATTATATATACATACATACGTATAATATGTAGATAATTCTTATCCAAAATATATATTTTTGGCTCCTCTACAGGAATATTAAAAATAATATAATTACAAATCTTTTAAACCAGAGGTGCTCATTTGAATATGTCATAAAACGTAGTACAGTTGATTTTACTATGGTCACCGTGACGTATGGCTGCCTAAAAACGGGGTGCCAATCTATGAACTACTTATTATACGTCGCCGTGGTGCGTGGTTGCCTACACTCGGGGCACCAGTCAGTCCACGAACTTATTGAGTGTAGTAATATACTGCTTTACCCGTTTGCATAGGACCCACGGTTGGCCCTGTTGTTCGGACTATTATCCTCCAAGTTCAGTCCCAGGATTATGCAGGGAGTTTGTATGGACACTGACGTGATGTAGAGATATTCTCCGGTTTCTCTCACTTCCTACTCCACCCTATTTCCACCACTGCTACACCTCGTCTCCTGCCCCATCCATTCTTCTGTCTGGCTGGAACGAGAAGCTTGTCAAGCGGGAAGATCAGCCGGCACCACTTAGCGCGGACTGCTCTAATCCGAGCTGACTCTGCCTGCATTCTGCAACCACATGCTTATTTCGCCATTTCGTATGAAATCAGCGTTTCATATATTTACACAATTTTTTGGATAAAAACTATTTTTGCCGCTAGTTAGAAATCTAGCACTGCGACCAATAATAATACACGTGTAGTAAAAATAATTACGCTACCAAAAATTCTAAATTTGTATAACTATGTGTAAGAACTTCATGATACATGTTTTTCCGACTTGATTAAAACAGAACATTCGATGTTAATATATTTTAACACATTTTAAAACGATTTGTATTATTTGCTTTAAAATGTTTGAGACTTTTAAAGATTTCGTACATAACACCGTATTTTATTCAATAATTATTTACGCATTATATCACTTTATTAAGATAGGAAATAAGTATGTTACAAAGATGTCTCTTTCTTATTATTTACAGGAATTTCTGGAGCTACTGGAGATATGAATCACATTCCCGATTGAAATAAAATGCAGTGTTTAATTGTATATTCTTAACCGAATTTTTTGAATTCAATCTTGAGTTTAAGGTTATTCTCATATTTGCAAACAGAATTTCCGTTAAGAAAATGTCATTCATAGAACAACAGCTAGAATACAATTTTCTGATAAAAAAAAAAAGAATAATTTTAGTAAACAATTTACGCTTGTGCAGTAATGTATCAGCAATCTCCATAGCAAAGAAAATTTCTCTTGACAACTAAAGTTGCAGCCTTCCGTTTCTTTCTTATCCGGAGTGAATAGACGTCGTGACTCATGATCTAACAGCATTCTTAAGTTCACTACGACGAAATGTAATACTGGAAAAGTTGCACGAGTCCTAGCGCTGCGTGCACACACTAGCATTACTACGCGTTCCGACGCAGCCATATATTTTCCAACGTACCTCTCCAGCTCGAGTTGCTCTTAACCTTTTCCCCTTTTCTGTCCTTCCTAATTGTGTGCTGTTGTGCTCTGAAGCGAGCACAAGCAAGACGTGGCGCGCAGACCGCGTCGACACAAGAGCTCTTCTCCGCCGGTCCTTGTTCGGGCAGCGGTGCCTTTGCGGGCCCATTCTAATTGGACCAGACCTCCCGACCCGGCCCGCTCAATAACAATAACAATGGCAATCATAATTGGAGGTTGGCGAATGAGACCGGAGGAAATTATCACATCGAGTGGTTTGCGTCTCCGCTTTACGATTCCCAAGTCCCTTTTCGCCCTCTGGAGTTCCATCCTTGAACCGCGCAAATAATGACCGACTACCGCTAGCATCAAAGCCGCATTTCAGCTTTGTGGGGTTATATTTATTTGTATGTATACCTTCTTTCTGCATTCCCAACCGGGATCAAGGGTATACATATTCAGCGTTGCAAGAGTAACAGCTTTCGCAACAAGAAACGTGAGATCGGAAATTTTTAGTAAGGCTTGGTATATAATAATTTATGTGAAACATTACTCCTATTCTAACCTCAGGATTACAAGAAAATTAGATAAATTAGAATTCTAATTGGTTGAATTCAGATTAGGTATAAACAGAAGTAAAATACTACGGAAAATATGTAATGGGTCTGAACATCAACATTAACAGTTATGAACTTTTCACTTTCATCATAAACAAAGAATTAATTTGTAAACTAAGAATGTACTTTCGGGGGTAAGTAAGTTGATAACTGACAGTTACTGCTTTGTCATTCTGACTCTGCTACTGCCATATCGGGTGTCTTTGATATTATGTTAGTGAAATATCAATGAGTGACTTTGTCATTAAAAACTCCATAAGTGCAAAGTTACTGGTAACTTAAAAAATAAGAACAGTACAAAGTATGAAACATTAATATCATTTATATTGCTCTGCCATTCCGGTTCAACGGCAAATGACGTCGTTAATGTTCTTTATTTCCTATATATATGGTCACACCTTAAAGTGATATATACTCAACGTGTACATTACCAACGAATCATTAATATTGACAGCACAACGTCCACTAACAAACTGACGACACCACTAAGATCCACATACACCTTAAAACAGTTCTTCCTTTCCTTCCCTATTCCTCCCGTCAAAGTCGCTACTTATTTATAACGTAATCCAATTTTATCGTATACGGACGAGACGTGGGGAATATTATTTATCCCATCTTTCCAGAGTACCATAAACTTAATCGCATCGACCAGTTCTCGTACTGTCATATTATATACAAAATCTCAACTTTAAAATTGTATTGAATTAATTTTAGAAAGTCCACAGAATCTTTGGACAGAGTAGTACAATTGAACACTTTATGAGTCTCTCTTATTATTAGGACTCAAAATTTAATAACTAAATTTTGACTACTTATTTTTAAATTTTAGGAGTGTTGTTTTCACATAATGCATTCATATTGTATACATTGTATTTATTATGCTGGTTGTTGTGCCTCAATGGCCAGGCATCTTCATGTATTCATAAGGCTCGAAGTATAATTTTTGTTTTCCTACCGGTTTATTAGAGTAGATAAATTAATAGTTGTCTTATAAAATTGTTAATATTATGGTATTCAGTTACTCGCTTTAAAATATATCTCACAAATTCAGGAAAAATAAACATCCTCTCTACACTAGGGGCATTATATCAGACGAGAGAATGTTGTTTTTGAAGATAAATAGCAATAATGTAGTAGAACTGAATTCGACATTTGATTGGACTTCCATAGCTTACAGCGACTACTAAAAAGGACAAAAATAAAAACCCCGCATAAAAAACAAAAATGTAGTAAAAAAGTTATAAAATAAATAGGGACTGAGCACATAAACTTTTTTCTCATCCATATGTTGTATTCTTAGTTTCTTTTGTTCCTTTATCGTAGTCGCTGTAGGCGATGGAAGTCTAATCAAATTTAGAATTCAAACGGGAGGGTATTTATTGCATACCCAAAATAACCCAATATACAACCATTCACATAAGAGCATTCTGAACTTTGACTACCAATCAGATGCCAAATTTTTCTTGTCATGGTGGACCCTGAAAACCCCAGCTTATACATATGCAGACTTGCGTACTTATGTAAAAATTCTTGGTAGCAGAGTAATTACGGTGTCTCATCGAAGACTGTCAGTACAGTAGTAAGGCATAACTACACGCATTTGTTTACAAACCAAATATTTATGTAATGTATTCTCACTTATTTCATATGTGATGTCATTGCGATGAAATCAGTAGCTTTTTCAGCTCTATACATATCATAAAAAAATTCCCATTCAGCTCATTCAATGTAAATTGATCCCTTCAGTTACTTTATAAGTGATATAATTTAATTCATATGGAAATAAATTGATCCAACTATATGGCCAGATTTAGTAATTATTCTGGTAATGCGGGGTCCCATTCTAAGCACTTAGGAGCCGACTCCTTATTTTATCATTAATTGTGGCCAAAGCTAGTACAGATGTATGTACAGTACAACGAAACCAACAAACGAACCTAAAAATATCGTGAGCCTCACTCTATTTGCCACGTGTTTTAGGATTGTAAACCCCAAGGGAGAATGTCAGTGTGTTTCAACATTTCCCTAATGGGTGGTGCTTTGTATACCCGGACACCAATTGGTCACTCCTGTGCTTGAATCGCTTTCCAAAGTAACAAACATGCTCATCTGAAGCCTGTTTGTTCGCGTCATCTGAAAATACAAAGTCCATTTTACTGTCGCCTCCTATCACAACAGATACAGCGGACAAATTAGTGAGAATGTTGAAATTGTTTCCTTGGCAGGTCTGTTGGTCGTTAAACGTCTTATATTATTTTTAACCGTTTCGAAAACGGTTTACGTTTCTTGTAAAAGGTAATTCGCTCATTTAAGAGCGGCTACATAATATGAATTATTTTACTTGTACTGTGTCATCAGGCAAAAATTGTAGAGAATCTCATTAATGCCGAATAATTATTTCATAATGTTAGAATTTTTTCAAATGTCAGTGAGCTTAACCAGGTTCGTTACGGGATGGAGGCATTAATTAAATTAAATAGTTAATTATAGATTCTCAATTTATTTAAAATAACTGCAACCAAAAAATCTCTTGAATCAATACCTCATAATCTATTGATATCATATGCTATTACCAATTAATGAATCAAATCATAAGAATTTACAATTACCTCAAAGAAACTTATGTAATTAAATAACTAAAATCAGTCAGTGAACAGTGTATTAAAACATATTGAATTACTTAATATATTATATGTCCATATTTGGCAGTACCAATATTTACAATAAAGTCCGCAACACATATTCATTCAGTCCCAACTCAGTTCAATCCAGATCCCACCAGTCCGCAATGTTCTAGAGTTTTCCGAGCGCCCTCGTGCACAGTAGCCTTCATTCGTCGGGTTCCACATCCTCTCGTCCATTCACACCACGAACACCTCATCCACCATCGTCTCACAATCTCCGGTTATAGTTCGTCTCTCACCGCACTAGACTTTGCCCGGTGACTCAGTCAGATGGCCTCTGCAAAAGACCCCCGACCCTAGAAAGCTGAATATTTGTAGGGTCGTAGGCCATCGCTCAGAAATTTCTCTAAATTCCGTGTTGCGCCGAGGGTCCTAGTTCCCAGAATATTCTTGCACTTCTTCTAAACTGGTTTCTCCAGCATGATGAGGATGAGGGATTGTGATGCTAGCCAGGTCGCCAATGCCAATCATTCCCCTGGTGAGCTGGTCTGTCTGGGGGGTGGGGAGGGTCGAGGTGGGTCACGCCCACAGAACCGGACCGCGCACGGAGTTCGCGCCTCGTGCGTAAGTCGGCGCGTAACACTACCCTCTCCTTAAGTCTGCACGAACACTCTCCAACATCTGGACCTTCGTACAGTGCCAGTCGGTATATGTGAACAACCTTAGACTTTTACTCCAGGGGGTCACGACGACAGATCTGGAAGAAGGTATCACTCACTCGCTTCAAAATATGGTAAGGGCCTTCCCAAAACCCTTGGCACTGAAATGAATTTACCCCAAGGTGTTTCCTTTCATACAGCCACACTAGTCGCTCTTCTCTGAATGCATCGGCTGCAACTCTCTGTCCACATCGAGTGTTCCTCTTGATGCCAATAGACAATGGGATATGTTCGTCTCTCCTGACTCCTAGCTGTTTTCCTTCTCCCGAAGAAGCATATGTGCAGCTTCGTCTGTTACCTGGACTTCTCTCGTTGCCTCGCCTGCATTAACTGCGGGGTGACTTCTTAGGCCGTCCCACTCCTGTATCCTTGTTATTCTTACCTCCATAGAGCGATCTTTCTTCGTTCCCTAAGATGGGATGTTGCCAGTAGTTCCGATGGGACTGTGGCTGTCAGTTCCAATTGTTTGTGCAGCTGTCCTTTGGCCGGTTCCTCGATGACTAATTTCGGGTGGTATCCCTGGACACCAGGCTCATAATAAGTGTCCCTCCTCTCCACAGTCCCAATATTCTCGGCGCCTACCTCAACGAGGGAAAGGTGTCGCTGCTTCTACGGAGTTCAGAAGTTCCCCTACTGCCGCCTCCAGTTTGCTCAACAAGCTCTCGGTCGTACTCACGTCTGACTACCAGGTCCTGCAGTCCATCTGTGGGCACTGGATTCTCAAGTGTCCTGTTCTGCTACACTCCCAACTTTCCACGACGGTTAGGTGGCCAAAAACTGCATTTCTTAGCACAGACTCTGGCAGCAGTATCTTTCATTGTGTCCTCCAATTTCCTCAAGACACCCACTATGATATCTCCATCCTCGTCATTGCACAAAGTAGCTGCCTGTACTGCATGCCAGAACATCGGCTCCTGCTTCGCTGATTCCACCTCCAATGCTCGTAGCAGGGCATCCTCCATCATGTGTGGTGATGCTAGGCGTACAGCTCGGCGCACATCTGCATCAGTAATAGTATCCACGAAAAAGTCGAATGCGATGACGTCTCGTGCCTCCTCGGAGCCCCCCTCTAGAGAAAAGTGTATGGGCCGCATGATGTCCTGCCACAGCTCCTGTAGTCGTTCCCCTGGTCGCTTCATGCGGCTTCGTAGTTGGGCATGGTGGGTGTGTCGCAGGTATCGGTCGCCGAACCGCAGTTCTAAAGCCGACACCAATGTGGAGTATTCCAGTCTATGTCGTTCGGCAGGGAGTGCAGTATACTCAGTACAGCCGCCAGGTAGTATTCCCGTTGCTCTTCAGTCCAGCCATTCAGGGCCGCAACGAACTCGAATTAGTGCCAGTATTTGCGCCAAGGTGTCTGTCCATCGTAGGGGGCGGGCTTTATTGTGACGCCTTTGCCCACCGCTGGCTGAGGCATACCCACACTGCAGAACTGCTGCTCCTCCCCTACGATGGCGGCACTGGTGGCGCACTACCTTGTTCTCGCTGTCCACACTCATCGACTCAGTCGTTGTCAATGTCAGCTCCTAACCTGCTGCTGTAAGAACTCTTGTCATTCCTTCTTGAGGGTTCTCACCTCCTGTTCCACCTTACACTCAACATTGTCCAACATTTCATTCACACTATCTATATTCTCACTCACACTGTCCAGTATCCTGTCCACCTTCCCGTTAACTTTGTCAATCTTCTTATTTACATTTGCGACACTAACATCTTTAATTTTATTTTTAACATTTTCGTTCACGCTGTCTATTTTCCTGCCCACTACCTCGTTCACGCCGTCTATTTTCCTATCCACTACTATGGTAACATGTCTATTTTCCTGCCTACTACTTCACTAACATTATCTATTTTTCTGTCTACCAGTTAACTAATACTACTAATTTGACTATCTACATTATCTACAACACTATTTATTTTACCATTTACATTTTCATTCAGGCTATCTACAACACTGTTTATTTTACCAATTACATTTTTTATTATTCTATTTATTTGGCAACGTAGACTTTCAATCAAAGAGTATAGTGCTTCCATGCCGGCCAACATTTTCCTAGTAAGCATTCACAATTTTATTAATAATTCCGGGGCCTATTAATATAACTGTATTATTTTTACAAATGTTATCCTACTCTAAATTTAATTACACTTTTTTTTTTAGATAAAATGCCTCCATCCCAATTCTGACACAAGTGTTACAATTTTCTAAAATGTCAGTGGGCTAAACAAAGTTCGTTAAGGGATGGAGGTCTTGATTAAATAAAATAATTAATTATAGATTCAAAATGTTTATGAAATAAATCTACTATACATTATTTTGACTCAATACCTCACAATCAATTGTTATCACTTGCTATTTACAAGTAATGACCTAATCATAAAAATGTACAATTTCATCAATGGAACTTATGAAATTAAATAACTAGAATCGGACCCAATGAACAGTGTATCGAAACATATTGAATTACTTAATAAATTATATGTCCATATTTGACAGTTCCAATGTTTACAATAAATTCCGTACCATGTGTTCATTCAGTCCTACCTCAGTTCAATTCAGATCCCACCAGTCCGCAATGTTTTAGAGTTCTCCGAGCGCCCTCTAGCACAGTAACCTTCACTCGTCGGGTTTCATGCCCTCTCGTCCGTTCACACCACAAACACCTCGTCCGCCGTCGTCTCACAATCTCACATTATCGTCCGTCCCTCGCCGCACTCGACTTTGCCTATCGCACTCAGCCAGATTGCCTCCGCAAAACACCCCCGGCCCTTGAACCACTGCAATATTCGTAAGGTCATAGGCCATCGCCCAGAAATTTCTCTAAATACTGCATTGCGCTGAGGGTCCTAGTTCCCAGAATATTCTTGCGCATCCTCTAAACTCGATTGCTTCTCCAGCAGGGGAGGAGGAGCTGTGACGCCAGCCAGGTCACCGCTGTCAATCATCCCCCTGGCGAACATGTCTGCCTGGGGGTGTAGAGATTCGTGGTGGGTCACCACCCACAGAACTGTACCGCGCACGGAGTTCGCGCCCCGTGCATCAGTCGATGTGTAACAATGTCATATTTATACATATAGTAAGTCATATTGTTCTGAGTTGGTTCACATGTAAGGCACAGTTGAATAACGGCAGAAGGTTCTCCTTACCGCCTCAGCAAGTTTACCTCATTCGAGATCTCAAAATATTTTATTAATATAAATGGTTTAAAATTTATTGAGAAAAAAAACGCTAGTATCTCACCAGTGGTCAAAAGCATTTACACACTTCGTCTTTATTTCTCTAATTGGTGCTTAAGCATTTTCTTTAAAATTGTCAATTTGACTATCAGCTTGTTTGGTATTACTCTATATCCTTCGAGCAGTGAACATTTAGTATCAAATGACTATCATGCCATATGTATGCGGGGCTGAGCATTGTTTGGTGTCTAAGATGTCTGAGCATTACATGAAGACGATGGTAGCTGATAATTACAAGTTCACGACAATGAATTAACTCTGCAAGTAGGCGATGATACCTTAGAATTATATGTTGAATAAGATGGCTGAGAATTACATGAAAACGAACACGATTTAACATTAATTGAAGAATAGAATAGTATAGCATTCCAAATTGATAAGGATGTCTGAGCACTACTTGTGTACTAGGGTGGATGAGCTCTATTTGATCATTTATGAGTAGTATTTGAAGATGATACCAGAAAATTACGAGTAGATGAAGAAAAGTTTGCCGATAGCGTTACAGTCTATCAGCAGATCATATGACAATTTGTTTTGCAAACTTAAAACGTCTCTTCAAGGTAGATCTTCATCCAAACTGCTTGTGACACTAATCGGACCAGAATTTCTTGTGTCCACAACACACTCGTATTACCATGATGCCTAGCACTGCAATTAAAAAAGGAAGCTATTTGCTGCAATAGAGATAACACAGTTCCTGAAGAGGATGTAGCAAATATTGTCTCTGATGACACATAAAGGGACAGAATTGCCTTAAGTGTGGTCAAAACACCGATATTAATTTTATTCACAATTATGATGTATATATTCCCAAACATAAGCATCCCAGTGCAGTGAAATATGTAATAATGTTATCTAATTTTCCTAATTGGTGACTTTGTTCCTCACTTGTGACAGTGTGTATTGTTACGAACTAGCTTTTCAGCCAATTCGAACATGAAAGTATGAGAGTATGAGAGTATGCTGGGGGCGTATCTCAAATAATTACTCATGATTTGGTAGAGCAAAACAGTATCTGATGAGTTTATTACAATTTATGGTTATACAATTGTTATTTATGGTACCATTGACCAGGGGAGTTTTACATTGAATTTAATATTATGTTTATTATTACTCCACTCACGCCATTTTAAACAAACCTAACCGGAACGTCATCACCTTGTTAATGTTGCCGAAGGCTGATTCTAGGAGACGGTTAGCGACGGCCGGACACCCATCTTCCTGGTCTCCTTCACTGGTCGGGTCGCCCAAAGGACTAAATATGACTGACGACGACGAGACGGTTAACGACGGCCTATATCAAGCGCGTGGTTCTNTGATGAATGACGACGACGAGACGGTTAACGACGGCCTATATCAAGCGCGTGGTTCTGCGGCCCCGCTCAGACCGGTGGAGGGGATTTCTACAACTGTCGACTACCAAATGGTGGCGTTGCAATCCCGCTCGTTTATGTTTGAAGGTGTGATCAGGCAAGCCGTTCAGCTAAGGCCTGACCACACCGTAACATTTCCCCCAATTTTCACTAGCTAGATGCCCTCATCTCGCCCTAGAGTCCGTGTGGAATATGTAGGTGACTGGGTGTTGCGGGGTTTATGTTGTGGCAGTAGGAATATGGATCGGGTTGAAGTCCTCTTCGCTACGGTAGGAAACATTTTTGAAAGGATTTAAAACAGACGGATAATTTAGGTATAAGGAACTGCCAGTTGTGATCGTGCATTCCTTGGGCCAGGTGGGCCGGTCAAAAGCTGGGCGATGTGTTTACAGCGGCCCTGCGCGCCTTGCACTTGTATTTCCGCTGGGTGTGCAGATCGTCTGCCACGCGAGCACGGCAGACGCCTCGCAGGTGGTTCGCGAACGCGTCAGCCTTTCTTGAGTTCGTAAGTCTCTAGCCCTACTTGGCGTGGCTCGTTACCACAATGAAAATTGAAAAAAAATTTAACAATGCAAATAATTTTAATTTGTAAGTTAATTGCTCTCCCCGTTACAATTATTGTGTTTTGTTTGTACAGAAACTACACTTGCTGGAAATAAATACACGTTTTAGATCACTGAGAATTGTTACATACTAAACGGTACGTGACGTCACTGGGTTAGGACACTGATGGGATGGTATCGAAACGTAGAATATTATTTAATTATTAATTATTTAAACTTCCATAAAATTAAAAATTTGTGCAGCTGAATTTTAACTACGTTTCAATACTTAAGAGGGAAGGAGAGAAGGGTATACTTATACTAGCGGTGTTATGACATGTATTTTAAATTATACTAATAGTATTAAAAAAGAAGAAAAAAAATTTCACATAAATGTTGTCTTTTTACCATACAATGTAACGGTAATAATATAATGATATCTAAATTTTATAAACAAAATTAAAATCGTAATTGCTAGCAATGTCAAAATTACCTCCTTATTGACGTCATTTTTTTTCTACTATGGCCATTCTTTAATGTGATATTATTTGCAAGACATCTTTATTTTTTTTTCTTCAGTTATACTGTATAATCTGCAAAGATTAACACCTACTGGAGGCCTCCTGTGAGTTATAATATTAAATTTTTATTGATGCTTTGTGTTATGTTGGAACTTTTGAGTAAGTAAAGTTTGCTATGTACGTGTTAGGTACCTGCAGGGTGCAGTGTGAGTGGTGTATGTAAAATATGTGAACCGCTGGTTACCTGTATATAAATTTTTACGTATGACTCGCGAGCTGGGTGAAGCGGTAGTGTTGACGGTTGTGAGCGCGGTGTTGAGGTTGTTGCGCGTGACGTCAGGACTGGTGTCACGTAGGCGTTGCGTGCGCCGACCTCCGTAGGAACGTTGGTTGAGAGAGGTGCGACATAACTGCTGGTTGCTGTGGAACACGAAGCTTGCGGTACCGTTGTTCTGAAACTTGCAATTAAATGTATTAGCAGAATGCCTACACAGTCTGTCAAACCATCTTATATAAATATTTTCCCTTAAATAAATGAATGCGGCCCTAATAATTTATGCGACTTATGGTTATTTAACATTGTATTGGTATTTTAATTCTGGATAATATTATATTTACTTGGGTGTGGCGTAGGGTGGGGTGGGGTGTCCGACCTTAGAAGTTCATGTATTTAAACGCGAGTTAAAGCTCATTTATTTTTAAACTGTCGTCAAGTGATATCTCGGGCGTTATATGAATAGTAACTTATGTTACAATTTTATAGTTACGTTACGCTTGTAAATCTAGTTCTTAGTTAATGCCTATTTTCATACAAGTTTTTGTTCTGTTTCTTTTTCAGAAAATAAATTATTTTAGTTAGCTGTGTGCGCGGATAAACTCATATTTATTACAATGTTATAATGTACGCTGGACATAACACCAAGCATAAGTATAATATAATTACATTGATTATTAATAAAAAGTTCAGATTGGAATGAAGAGGAGCAGAACGCATAGCATGTTAACAAAACCGAGGTACATCAAACATAGAATAAGTAAAACATAACGACACTTATTATGCAAATAGAATATAGTAGAGAGGAAAAGATTACATATGAGTAATTAAAGACAGAATAATTACACTTCTACTTTCACACAAAGGGGTGGCATACAGCGGTTGGGGAAATCTGCACTCATGACTTACTCCCTGGAGGTCAAAACGAAAGTACCCTCGTGGTATACTTTCAAAGTACTGTGTCTTAAAGAGAAGATCACAGCAAAATCCAATTGCGCCCCTACTGCCTGACCTCTGTCATGGCTAGTAGAGCACAGAAAAATAGGCCGCTCTGGTCGGGTCACAACTCCGCCAGAGGCCCAAAGATTGCTCCGCGTCTCACGCGAAACGAAAGATTTGACCTCCTGAGTAAGTACTCCTTACAATTGGGTGGATGTGGGTAAACCATGAACGGACAAACACAGTCGAAGTGGGTGCGTCTCAAGCACTATTCCCATTTCGTTAAATACCCTTAACATTGCACACAATTAATCCTTCTCACGTCAGGTTTAGCAGTCTGCGCATCAAACAATGCAGTGTGACTGGCATGGCGTGTCGCTAGCACGTCCGGAAGCCACGATGATTGGCTAAGTCCTCGGATCACAGAAATGCGTAAACCCAACAGAATCCATTCTCCCCTTGTCCTTATAGCACAGGTTTGTGGGAAAATACGTGAAAATATCTATATTATGAGAAACTTAAACTAGAACAATAAACTTAAGTTTAAAGGCGGATGTGGCGGGATGAAAACTGCTTGGCGTTCGCAAGCACGTTGCTACGCAGCTCAGCGGCGCTCGTGCCGCGGGGAAAAACGCTGATAGGGAATGTGTCCTTGGCAATGTCTAACTGCATGGCGTGCGCTAACACGCTGTTTTTTTTTTGTTCGCGCCCAGCGGCGCTCGAGCCGCGAGGAAGCGCTGACGAGGGAATGTGCCATCTGGGCACTTTGGTCAAGTCAACGACATATCGTCCTTCCGGTTGGTAACTCGTACCGGAATACGGGCTTTCTATCAGCGTACAAAAATTGTCATAGTTAACTGGCATACCTTATTCCTAAGCATGATATGAGAAGTTTCTTAAATATATAGTATGTATACTGAGAGGAAAGTTGAATAAAACATTTATTTATTTTATCTGCGCACAGTAATAGCTAACGACGTACAGTATGGTGTACGGCATGGAGTTTATTAAAATAAGCATGAGTTGAAAGTTACTGTACTGACAATGCTTACAGGATTACGATTACATTTACAGTAATAGTTAAATTTCAAATAACTATATCCAGCGCACACAGATGATCTACATTTTAATTTTTATTATTAGCTTGGTAAAGTAGAGATAAATTGTTTACACGTGAATATACGCAACTAGGGACTTGCGGTTTACACGGAAATTCTTTACATTTTAATAACGTTTGTTAATTAGGTTTCAGCTTTGTATGTTTAGATATGGGGCCGTAAAAGTTAAATAAATATTTAAACCTAAGGCATTTTAAAAGTAGACATTATGACATTATTTAAATTGGACTGCCACTTTAAAGTTTTAAGGTTAAAAGCGTACGTGTCTGAAATGTTGCTATTATTATTACGGATATTAGCGTGGGTGGGTGGGGAATTTATTTAAATGGGGGTGGATGGTAGAGAAGCTGATGCAAGGCAGCGAGAGGGTAGGGAGGAACCAAGCCTCCACCATTGTTACGAACTGGCTTTTCAGCCAATTCGTACATGAAAGTATGAAAGTATGAGAGTATGAAAGTATGAGAGTATGCTGGGGGCGTATCTCAAATAATTACTCATGATTTGGTAGAGCAAAACAGTATCTGATGAGTTTATTACAATTTACGGTTATACAATTGTTATTTATGGTACCATTGACCGGGGGAGCTTTACATTGAATTTAATATTATGTTTATTATTACTCCACTCACGCCATTTTAAACAAACCTAGCCGGAACGTCATCACCTTGTTAATGTTGCCGAAGGCTGATTCTAGGTGGCTATAAGGTTACTTTTATATGCAATTCTTCTGATAACAACTATTTGCATTTTTATCAAACTAAAAAAGCTGATGGATCAGTTGAAAGAGATTATGCAGATAGAGATAAAATTCTTATTCAAAGGTTATAAATGATGTGGACTATTGCAGAATATGAAGCTAATACAGCTAACTCGGTAAAATAAAAGTTGTACAAACATCCAAAATTACCAATCAGTTTTAATCATTGGCAATTTTTAAAAAAATAAGCACCTATTGGTTCAAATAAGTTTAATTTTGATATAAAGGTTCAGTTAAATAGTTTACAATTTTATATGCCCGACTACATGATAGTTGGTTTTCATACTAATGGAAGTCAATGTGTTCATTCTTCTATGTTCGATCACTGTGATGTCAGAAATATTTATGTTAAAAACGGAAAGAATACAATTTTTCATAAATAAAATTGGAATTTTGAAATTGATCAAGAATTTTGTCATAAAATATATGTAGCCTATAACGATTTTAGAAATTATAAATAAAAAACTGTTATATAGTTTACTGAAATAATGAACTTTATTACAAACCAGTAATGAATTCTAATTAATATCATGCTTTCTTTTTTAGGAGACGGATTTATATTATTTAGTGTTCATATAGAGAAACTATGATTATTAAAGATAAGACAAATGTTAAAATTAGTGTTGATTTTAATAAAGTTGTTCCAGATATTATTATATGTAGTGTGCTGATTAGTCAGAGAAATATAACTTACGATTATTAGCAAGAGAGAATTTCAGAAGATAAATAATTTTTTTTATATTATTAAAAAGACTGTTTTAAATGTGTTGGAAAAAATACTTTTCTATTGAAGTTTGTTGTTAATTAAATTGACCACAGTCAAATATTGACAAAATTTAACAATATCAATTAAATTGAAACTTTTAAAAAGTTAAACGGTATGATTCGTGGTGATTATTTGGTAACATTAATTTATCATTGGGTTTACGGCATTACAACATATATGTTGAGCTCGATAATATTATTAAGGTTATTTTACCGAAAAGATTCAATCAAATACCATCTGGTGAATTTTAACACATAATTAGCTTGTACATGAGATAAAGGTAAGGCAAGAATTGGACGATCAAATTATAAAAAATGATACTGAGTTTTTTTCAGATGAAAATTTGAATACAATTTATACTTAAACAACTTTTATCATTGCATTATATCACATTCTCTTAAATATATCATTCATTCACATAATTTTACATGGCACCATTTCTCATTTGCGTATAAATATCCATATTCTGGCGTCATATTATACTGAAATATTCTTCGTCCTCAATGTGTTATTATTGTGGTGTTTATCTTCGAGAGATTAGTATAAAATGTGTTGGTCTAAATGTTTTGAATTTATTATTTCATTTTAAGGACGATAATTTTAAAATAAAAACAATTAAAGGGGGTTGTCTTACTAATTTGAGCGAAGCAAAAATTAGTGCTGATAATCACATTTTATTTTATTAATTTTAAATTTTTCTTTTTTTAATAAAGATGAACGAAGCAAAATATTGGGTCTACTACTCATTATGTTTGGAACCAAGACTCGAACTCAGGTCATTCCAATTGCTAGATCTGTATGTTAGCACAATGTCACTACATACAGACCAGACACTTTGTTATTTCATTTTACACCCTGCTATAATTTTTTCCCTGCAGGCGTTCATTATTTCAGATACACATATGCTGTAAGTGTATTCACCTATCAGTACTACAAATAGTGAGTGAAGAGATTTGGGCGGCTCTTAACAGCCAAGTCTTGAGAGCCAATGAGGGTGATTGAGGTGAGTATGGAGTAGTGCCGGAATGAAAGGGTGGGGGAAGTTGGAGATTCCCGAGAATATTCGCCGACCAGCGGCATCGTCCGGCACGATTCCAACATGTGAAAATCCGGGAGTAGCCCTGCCGGGGATTGAACACTGTTCGCCTTGGGAAGAGGCGAAAAGGCTAACCGCTCAGCCACTGCGGCCACTACAGCAAAGAGCTGTGTAATTTTATACTGCATGCATGTTAACTAATGTTTTAATTTTTAACTTATAGATACTTTGTAAGCATATTACATTCGTTCCCATGTCTTTGCAAGTATCTCGCATATTTTTTTGTCTTTGCATCTGAAAGGAAGCTTCATTAAAAAAAAACAATAAAGACAGTTAAACGGATTAAAATGTTATCTATAACAATAAACTATTTACTTCGCAAAAAAAAAGTTTTATAGATTTAAGAAATTCATAAAATTTACACACACACTATATATATATATATATAATTAATTAGAGTTTCTTTATGTATAGATATTCTAATAAGGAGAACGAGATAGTCGGCATATGGATATTTTGAAATGTGATTTATCACCAGTCAAGCTGCAGGTTTATATTTTGCCAACAGATATTACCAGCAGGAGGTTTTTTTAATTAAGGATACACCACAAGCATAAATTATACGAATCAGCATATATGATTTTTTAACCATTACATTGTACAGTTAAAACTTGATAAATTTCTCCCATATTAGTTATTTGTTTGCCCATTTGACACACATATAGCTTAAAAACTACACTCGCCATCAGCCACTCTAAGCCACTGGAACCAGTATCACAAACTGGATACACAGTTGGAGCAAACTAACATTTCTTGTTTTGTCTGATCAAATTAAATTGTAGTGACATCTGCTTGCCACACTTTTCACAAAAGTACACCATTTGGTTTGGGTTCTTCCTGCAGATGTCATTCGTGTCTTCGAACAAGATGTCTTAATTAAGAAGTTTACCTCAGTAAATACACTTATGGATTGTTAATGGTAGCAATCCAGAGAGGATACAATCGCCGTCGCCGTTACCGATGTAAACACTGCAGTTGTCTTGATCTTCATAACCGACGATAACCATATCCTCTCTTGTCTGTGGTGACAGCATCACCAGTCCTTGCTGGTCGGCAGATGTTCGATTCTCATATTTCCAAGTCATGCTGTGTCTTTTCAAGTTTTGGTTTCGAGTGAACAGCATTGCACACTTGACACACCGAGACAACATTGGATGGGGTTATTGCAGAACTCATATTTTTCACACCTTCACGCCCTTAGTGAGGTTGTGAATGCTTTATTGCAATGGCAAAAGTGACGGCCTGACCTCGACAGTGAACATTCAGAGAAAGAACATGACGGTCCTATTGCTGAAATTTTGTTATTTCCTTACTTAATCGTACTCGTGTGAAAAGTGTGGCAAGCAGATGTCGCTACAATTTAACTTGAATAGACAAAGCAAGAAATGTTAGTTTGTTACCAACTGTGTATCCAGTTTGTGATACTGGTTCCAGTGGCATAGAGTGACTGAAGCGATTATAGTTTTTAAGCGATGTGTGTGTCAAATGGGCATACGAAGATCTAATAGGAGAGAAATTGATCAAATGTTAACTGTACAATGTGATGGCAAAAAAAAAAAACTACATAAATGCTGATTAGTATAATTTATGCTTGTGGTGTATCGTTAGTTAAAACAAATGTACTGCATATAATATATGTTGGCAGACTAAATACCTGCATCTCAACTGGTGATAAATCAAATTTCAAAATAGTCATATGCCGACTACCTCGTCCTCCTTTTTGGAATATGTATACATACAGAAACTGTAATTGTATATATTACATATAATATATATATGCCGAGTTATTACGTGTAATTTAAGTAGTGAGTATTGGTTACGTGAAAATCGATCTGAGTAAAAATAACGTGAGAAGACTTAGAGATTTTCATGTAAAACAATTAACCTTCATTTAAATAATTGTTTAATACATAAACTATATATGTACGTATGAGTGTGTACATTTTCTGAATCTTTAAATTTTTAAATTACTAAAAATACAAATAATTTGTCTGTCGTTAGAGAAAAAATTTGAATATGTGTAAGTATCTTTAGTTTTTTTAATTTGAATAAAGATTCCTTACATATGCAAAGAGAAGAAAAAAATTGTGAGATACTTGCAAAGCGTTGGAAATAAATGTTGTATTCTTACAAAGGTTTTCATGAGATAAAAAATTATAATTAAAAAACTGGGGTTAGTAGTGTATACGTGGCGCGTAAAAAACAATATATTTTAAATGTGAGCTGCGTGTCTGTGGCTGGGACTCTTCGGCTTGAATTGAGGGTTCTCAGCAGCCTTTGGCTCAACTTAGATGTGCTCAGAAACCTTCGACTTGCCGAATTTACCCGAAGGTGTTCAGGAGTTACGACCACTAACCACATATGCATACATTTGTGTGGATCGGTTGCCATATTGGTTTTATAGGTATAAGGTACGCAAAATCGAAAATTTCTTTTTTCCGACTATGTTTTTTTAAAATTTCATAGTGAAATCTCATGTATTAAAAGTGGAGGGTGTCAAGCTCAATAATCATTCCTAAATTTCATTCCTGAATTTAATTCCTTAATTTATTTTTGCAATAGCTATAGTTTCCATAATTTAGTGCTAGGGTTCACTGATAATTTGTGTTTTCAGCATTGTTCACCAGAGCGTGCTTATGGGAAAAATATTTAATGATGATGTCACATTGCTCGTTCGTGATTGGCTGTTTTGTTCATGTGATATTTTGGGATCTGCGGGTAAATAAGTCTGGCAGATTCTCTCATCGTCTTAGTTCTTCGTCTGATGTGAGAGATGAAGGATCACTCACTCTTCCTTGGTTCTTGGTCTTTTTGGCATGCAGTCTGATAATTTATTTTATGTTTGGCTCTTCTGTCAAATTTTGCTGAGTATTATCGGACGTGCTCGTAATTATACCTCTATTTTGTAACATTTTGTGCAGTTCCATTATACCTTTAAATCAACAAAATTATTAATTATGTTTTCTATTTTTCCTGCAGACCCAAGGTGAAGCATGCATTTAATGGCGTCCCTGTAACCGCCATCCCAACTTTGTCTTCGGCTGTACAATCACAGGCTCGAGCTGTGATGACTAAATCATCGGCGAAGCCATTTGCGGTACCATCAACAGCATCATCAACTATATCGCTGTAATCTGCTGAACTGTTACATCGTCACTCATGTAGTTTTTGCAATAAAACCTTCGTGTACAAACATGATGCTCGAAGACACTTAAATCATGGCTGTGAGAAGAATGCAGATAGAGTGGTTTGCGAGTAAAAATATTTTTGCGACATCTTTCGCTATATGCCATAGCTTGCAGATACATGCAAAGAGTTGTGCAGCTGCAAGTCCTTTTTCTGCCGAAATCCATTGTGTACCGTTTCCTTCGCCACAGAATATGAATGTACTTCCCACAACACCAAGGGTTTAAAATGATCATCCACCATCATGCCATCGACTATCATACCTGGAATAGTGGCAGGGTGTGGATTGATTAATGACAATAGTTTTGTGGAGGTCGAAATGGATTTATGGTGCTAATTAAAAAAGTATATTGCTAAATTGAGAGCAGTTCGTTGAAAATTATTTGTACTTTTTTGGCTCGCATGAAGAATAATATAGTCAGACAGCTCACCAAAAATTGCAAGATTAAGGTACAAATAATTAAAAATTTGATTGGATTACGACTATAAGAAACTGTATCCTTTCGACAAAGGAACAGACAACAGAGCATTTGACACTGCGAATGTATCCTTATATATGACTGATGAAATTGAAAATGTAAAATCCTCTATAGAAAAAATATTTGAAGAGGAAGAAACATGCAAAGAGCATATTTCGGAGTGGCCTTTGTGGAAATTTAGTTACCGAATGCTCCGAATTAACGAGCTGGAACTGCTATGTGCCTTTTCCTACATCCAGCTGACCACAGCAATCAAGAGCAGTCATGTGATAGTGAACCCATAAAACACCAGTGAATACATGTGTTTGAAGTACGAGGATTTTGTCACATTTTTGTAGAAAGAATAGATACCCAGTGCATAGACTGACAGCATGAGGCCATGGAATAAAAATTTGATTTTCTGGACTGGAATTCCCGATACTACTACGACAAATAAAACTCTTCGAGAACAACAACCCAGCTGTTTCGATCAATGGTATTGTCGTACCCATATGTGTGGTGGAAGAAGAAAAGTCTGAACATTTCGACCTGCTGCTGATGATGACCCAACATAGAAATTGGCATTATACCTTCATCAATATCTTTGAGCATTTAATAAAAACCCAATTAAAGCTCCATGATTACAAGACACATATATGCAAGCAGTGCTTTACATTTGACCATGAATTGGCAATAATTACAGGACAGTCAGGCCAGCAGTGTTTATAAGAACACAAGCACTACTGCAAAGAAAATGCCCCAGCGAGAATAGAGATGCCGCATACAGGTGAAGATGATAGACAACCATTATTGAAATTCAAGAATTACCACCACATAAATAAATTATGGATCATATGTACGGACTTTGAGGCAATACTCAAGCCGATTCATATGTGCGCTCAATCAGAAGCAAGAGGCGTACAACTATTTTATTGTTACAAGATGCCTGAGAGGCGTATCTGAGTTCGTGAGGGATGGTGGTCTTAATAAAAATAATAGAAATAAATTTGATTTTTTACTTATCTACACAGCTATTATTTACACCATTAAATTATCTATCTTCACCATTACTGTTTATTTATCAGTGAGCACAATATTTAATGACTATTTCAACTATAATTAATGTCCATTTAATGTCTCTGATATTATAGCCAATTAACTCATACTCATCATTAACACACATACAGTCTGTCTGTTGATATAATTTGTAATGTCTTTCTCTCATGCATACAGTCCAATAGTCCAGCCTGCCAGTAGCACTCTTCACTGTTCTGATGCTCGCTGTCACAGATTTTCAATTTGCTGGTTATATCTGGTGCTATGTGTGGCTCTTCTAGCTCGTCGTCTATCGCTTAACATAGTACAATCGCCAAGACTCCCGACTCTCATAAACTCCCGGCTCGGAGGCCCATCGCTCTTTTATACTATGGCTGGCTTTGATCTCGAACGTTCAATGCACCACGAGTCACGCTGAGAGAAAGTAAGGAATTAGTAATGACCAGAACATTCCTTCAATGATAGATCAAAGGTACCTGATGCCCAGGGTTGAAAGCAGCACATACCCTGATAGACATAACAGGCACGCTTTGTAAATATTCTTTATGAAAAGCCGCTGCATTTCTATTTGCAACTGATAGCTCATGCACATCCATAAATCATCACTGTATCGCACTCAGAGCGACCACATGTACACTGTCCTTCTTCAAGACCGCTCGTCCCGAACAGACTATATTACATCTGGTACTTCGTAGAGTGCCAGTCGGTCGAATTAGATAACCTTCGGCTTCGCCTGTGAGCCTTGACGACAAATCCAAAATACCACATCATTGATCTTAATCATAATCCTGTAGGGGCCTTCCCAACTTTCTGTTGCTTCGGGCAGTACCCTTTTCGACTTTGTGGGATGTAAAGCCACACCAGTTGTCCTCCTTGAAATACCTCACCCGACATTATCCTATCAACTGCATATTCATTCTGTTACTATTTATTCTATGGTGCTGTGGAACAAAATCATAAATGCTAACTAGTGTGTTATGTAATTCGTTGCCATAATCAGGGGCTGCAGTTTCCTCTTCTGTCGGTCGGCTAAACATCAGGTATTTAGGAAGGTGTAACTCTCTTCCAAACAGCATCCTTGAAGGTGATCCCTTGTCGACTCGTGAACAGCCGAACAGTAAGCAAAAATTAACAAAGCCACCTTTGAATCCTAGTCCGTTCCGAGATAGCATGTAAGCTTGTGGCAAGCATGTAATTTTACTCGACTTTGCCTTGCAGAGCAATCTTGTCATATCATGTGTGATACAAGCTTGGTTTAGGCCAAGTTTCTCATGACTGGCACATATTTTCTTATAGCAACCTTGTAGTTAGCTTGAATTATAATTGTAGAATAACAAGGCAACCTTGTGACAAGTTTTACTAATCAAGCTGGCTACAAGCGACCTGTGGGGACTAGTCAGTTTGATTCAAGCTTGATTCAAGCAGATTGTGCTATTTGAGTTTGATTGTATGCCACAAAGATCGAAAGGCACTGTTCAAGAGAGTGGTTAAGCCTCTCAACCATTCCATCCAACTCAGGGTGTAAGGATCTAGTTCTTGTCTTTTTTATTCCCAGAATATTTGTTACCTCCTGGAACATCGCAGTTTCAAAGTTCATTCCCTGATCTGAATGGAGTTCTAGCGGCACCCCAAACTTTGAGAATACATGTTCTATGAGTGCATTGGCCACAGTGTGCGCTTCTTGGTTTGAGAGGAGAATGACCTCAGGCCACCAGTAGATAGCCATTACCTCTCTCTGTGACAGGCAAGGGACCCAAAATATCTAATGCCATCCTCTCGAATGGGGCTCCAACATTGTATTTCTGGAGGTGACATTGTCCCCTGGAACTTCGGCTGTTCCTTGCAGTGCAGGTATCACAGATTCGGCAACACTTCTCAACTTCGTCCAGACAATGAAGCCAGCAGAATCTCAGTCTAATCCTGTCAAGGGTCTTACTAACACAAAAGTGCACTCTGTCTGCCGCATTATGCAGCTCTTTTAAGACTCCTGGAACACTGCATTATGTAAGGACAAACTGTATGAGTGTTTTTCCATCATTACTTTCCCAGATTCTGTAAAGTATGCCTTTATTTAGTACGAGGGAATTCCATTGTGCCCAGTATACTCTGACTGCTGCGCTCAGACTAGATACACTGAAGAGCCAAAAAAACTGGTATAGGCATGCATATTCAAATAACAGAGGTATGGAACCAATCAGAGTAACGCGATGTGGTCGGCAGCTAGATCGGTTACTGCTGCTACAATTTGCGAGTTATCAATATTTAAGTGAGTTTGAACATGGGTTTATAGTCGGCGCACGAGAGATGGGACACAGCATCTCCGAGGGAGCGATAACATTTGGATGTTCGCGTACGACCATTTCACGAGTGTACCGTGAATATTGGGAATCCGGTAAAACATCACATCCTCGACATCATTGCGGCCGGAAAAAGATCGTGAAAGAACGGCACAAACGACGACTGACGAGAATCATTAAACATGACAGACGTGCAACCCTTTCTCAAATTGGCGCAGATTGGAATTGTGGACTGCCCTGCAGGATTCATGGTGTGAATTGCCTCCTGCATACCTTCAAACATTAGTCGAGTCCATGCCACGTCGTCTTGCGGCACTTCTGCGTGCTCGGGGGGGGGGGGGGGGGCTACACGATATTAGGCAGGTGTACCAGTTTTTTTTAGCTCTTCAGTGTATCTCTTACCGTTTTGGCAGACAGCCAGCTTTTTTTCCATTCTAGTAATGGCTGCAAAGTGGGATCATTCAGCTGGTCTTTCCTAATACCCTAATAAATCCAGGTAGGTGAACCATAAAAAAATACAGAACCTTGAAATCTTGTTCTCCATACCTTGAGCGATTCGCCACTCTTTCCTTCCTGGTGTTCACAATGACGACAAAATGGCTTGCATGGCCACGTAAAAACGGCAGCTGCATTGTTGTGAAGGCGTACAGATCTGTACTGATTTCAAATTCATATCCTTGAAGATGCTGTATTTACCGGGCTATTTGATCATCGGAGTTCTTGAAATTTAGTAGCCAGTGTAATGAAGCATGGTCGGTTCTTAGAATAAAATGTCTGCCGTAAAAGTAGGGGCGAGAAGGTGAAATTGTCTTCACTGTGGCCAGAATCTCCCTGCATGTGACACAGTAATTTCACTCAGGCTTATGTGATACCCTATTGAAGTATTCTAGTGTTGTTTCCTTCCCATCCTGAATTTAAGATAACACATTACTAGCATCAGTGTCCAAAATGAATATGCCCTCACTCTTCGGAAGACCCAGGACTGGTGAAGATAACAGAATTTCCTTTAACTTATTAAAAACATCTTCACACTCAGTGGCATAATGAAATTTCTTTTTTAACTCAATTAGTTTATGTAGTGGCTTGGCGTTCATGGCGAACCCAGGTACAAATCGATGGTATGATGCACAACATCCCAAAAAAACACCACCCTTCAGTTTTGTCAGTTGGTAGCGGCCAATTTCTTATTGCTTTGGTCTTATCTGTGTCTGTTCCAGGTCACCACTACATGTTCCAAGGAATTAATTTTCTTTTGCAACAGGTGGCACTTCTTAGGAACTAGTTTCAAGTTGGCTTTGGCCAATTTATGGAACACAGAATTTAACCATGATAGGTGCTCTTCAAATGTCCTTCCTGTCACAACAATTTCAATGAGGTAAATTTGACAGATATCTAAAGGCCGCATGCATAGTACAAAAGAACACAGCTGTGGTTGAAACCCTTCACATAAGATCTTTTCACAGCATGGGCTTGATGTGTTTACCATCGACAGCAATACACACACGTAGCGACGAGAAGCCTGAAGTTTGTCTGGTGTAATGCCTCTGCAAGCTACCACGATGCATTTCTGCATGTCTTCTAGCGACGCAGGAACCGTGTTGTACACCGTATCTTTTAGTGTTCCCCACAGGAAAACATCGAGAGGTGTGAGGTCGGGGGAGCAAGCTGGCGATATTACAACACCATCATGCCCTAACCACCGGTTTGGAAATGTTTCATTTAACACTTGCCTCACCACCAAAGCAAAATGGGCAGGTAAGCATCATACTGAAACCACATATCACGATGTATATCGAGCGGTATGTCTTCCAGAAGTCCCAGTAAGGTCTCTCTGTGGAAATGGGCGTATGTACAACCGGCCATTGTCACTTGAATAAGTATGGCCCTATGACGTAGTCTCGAACGATTCCACACCACACATTCACTTTCCCCTGTTTCTGGTGCTCCATGTGCCGGACCCAACACGGATTCTCCGTCGCCCAGTAGTGCATATTTCGTAAATTTACGCGCTCATGATTTGTGAAGGTCGCTTCATAGGTAAATAGTACATTCTTCAGAAAATTGCTGTCATCCCATACATACATCAGAAGAAACCTACAAAACTGAACACGCTGCTGGAAATCACCTTCATGTAATGCCTGGTGAAGAGCCACGTGATATGGCTGGAATATCCGCTGACCCAGTATCCGTAACACACTTCGAATCGATACATGCAAACACATCGTGTTGATCGTCTCACCCGTAGCACTCTTTTGTCGCTCTCGTGTTGTGGAATTACAATACCTCGTGACAAGAGACATGTGCAAATTCTTCGTATCGTTTGCCGTGAGATGGGCGTCCTATTAGGATACCTTTCACCATACATTTGGACAGCTTGATTGGCATTTCTGCCTCACTCACAGTAAATAAGTAGAGCGTCCAGTTTTTCCTTATTCGTGAACTTCATTGCATACATACAGCCACACACTGCAATACCACTTACCATAACAGATTGCGGGGACTGGTGCTGCGCTGTTATTAGGAAGCGGTCCCGCAAGAATGAGTCACGGCGCGTGTCACTTGGTGACCTGCATTCACTGCCCCATGCTACTGGCCCACCTAACTTAATCATATTTGCACATACTTTTTTGGCATTTCTGCATTACTTTCCATTGCATGTGCAATATTACCCAATTCCTCTTTGCACATACTTTCAGATGCTATTAAAAATAATGCATGTTTCCAGGGGAAAAATCATATGTGGTTTTATTATTTCTCTCGATACACGTGTTACGAATAGTCACTTTGCGGCAAATTACTTGTCCCCGTACGTAATTTGGTTAAGCTAAAACAGCATTTCGTGATCTGCAACCGTTCCAGAAATGTGAAAGTTTAAATAATATATTAAGTAACATTCTACGTTTCCATACCATCGTATCGCTATCCTACCACCGTGATGTCACGTTCCACTCACTATGTAATATTATCACATCACTTAGCATGTATTTATTTTCCAGGAATTGTAATTATATCTAAAAAAAAAAAAAAACAATTAATATGCCAGGGAAGCAGTTAGCTTAACACATTTAAATAATTTTCAGTTTAAAATATTGTTTTCTTCATTCCTTACAAGAATTAATATACTGAATGATTCACTCCACATAGTGCTTAGGGACTCACAACCTCAATAAAGGCGGACACGTTTGCGAACCGCCTGTTGGGCGTCTGCCGAGCTGGCGTGGAAGACACTTTGCACACCCCAGCAGAGCACAGCGTTTGTATGGCTCACCCTTGACTGAGAACTGCAAGATAGCAGCAGTTGACCGTTTCTTATACCTAGCTTCTCCATCTACTATAATTCCTTTCAAAAATCTTTCCTCCTGTAGCGAAGAGGACTTCAACCCGATCCATATTCCTACTGCCACAAGATGAACTCCGCAACTCCCAATCATTTACATAATCCACACGGACTCTAGGGCGAGATGAGGGCATCTTGCTAGTGAACATTGGGGGAGATGTTATGTGTTGTAATCCGGCCTGTCTGAGCGGTCTGCCGGATCACACCTTCACATATTTATCCATGACACGGGCGTGATTGCTGAAATTAGTTATGAAATCGCAAACCACAGAAACCTCCTCCACAGTCCAGTAAACGGGGATAACGCAACCGATATAGGGCAGTGTAGCCCACGACGGTGTCTTTTGTCGTCGGGCCATTGGAACGAGAAGACCACTGAAGATGGATGAATCCGGGCGTTGACTTCCATCATCTTAATCGGCCTCCGGTATCATGATTAAGGTGAAGACTCTCCAATTAGACCTTACTCAGAATGTGGCTGGTTAAATCTTTATAATCTGACTAAAATTAATATTTCAGTATATTTTTATAGCTGCCCCCTTGCATATTCTACCATGTTTATATAGAAATAATATTGTACAACCTTAATGTCAAATAAACCCTTTTTATGTAGTTTTCATTACATAACTCTTATCAAAAACTTGCTACGCCCCTATAGCCCCGTTAATGTATGATGATGAACCATAAATCATATCTTAAAAGTAAAGAACCGAGGCACGAACACCGACTTCAAAGAGCTCTCTCTCGCCTTGAACTAAAGACAGGCATGTGTAAAAAGCTTGCCACTGACTGCGATGCAAATGTGGAGGTCAGACCAGAGCCTTTATATTTAGCTCGCCGACAGTGTCGCTTCTGCGACAAGATTTCGGCTACACTGCACGACGACATGAGAAATGTTTAAAGAAAACATCTCGTGCAAGCATTTGAGAAATACAGATTTCTGATGTATGTAATGCATTAAAAATAAATTTAAATTTACAAAACTATATCATTTTTTCTTATACAATTTATTTATATATTTCCAGTAACCTTTCATGCCATGGTGTAGAAATTTTATAATGAAGTGTAATATTCTTCAATTAAGGGGGAAACTGGATGATTTTTCCAAAGACCGGGAGATAATTAATTTTTTTTATGATTTTGCACCTCGGACTGAGGTCCCTACTTCTCAAAAATTGCCTAAATATATCAGTCACGAATGAGTATGTAAATAGTCGTAAATTCACGAATAAACATCGTTAAAAATGTTCCGAAACTAGCATCATTGATCAAATTGCGGAAGTCTTATTTCTCTATAACTTATACATTATTCGTCTGAAACTTACATTTGGCATTTATTCTTTGTTCCAAGAACATTATCACACCATACAGTGAAATCAGAATATTTTTTATATTCCAAGATAATTAATATTTCTCATAAATTCAGGTGGTTTAACTGAGGCCCTTGCACCACACCTCACATTTGAAAATTTTTATCAGGTACGAATGAGCGCATACACAGAAATTCACGAACAAACTTCGTTGAAAAAGTTCCAAAACTCGAGTCGGGATTCAAACTGTGGGCCCGGATGTCACTATATCCTCTTGCTCATGTGTCTAAAACTTTACTTTATATAAACTGCGTGTTCCATACAGTCTTTATTTTTATTGAATTCATCCCAGAAAATTTTTACTAGTGTGACACCTAGGTGGTTCTTCCATGGAAAGACAGCGATAACATAAGAAAGTCAAATAAATAAATTATAAATTTGACATAACTATAAACAATGTTGTATCAAAATCTCAATTTAAATTTGCACTGGTTACATTATTAACATAATTGGGGCAGCGGTGGCGTAGTGGCCAGGGCGCTCGCCTCCCACCACGGCGATCCGGGTTCAATTCCCGACGGGTTCCCTCCCGGATCCTCGCATGTGGGAATCGTGCTGGACGATGCCGCTTGCCGGCGGGTTTTCTCGGGGTACTCCCGTTCCCCCCACCCTTGCATTCCAGCGCCGCTCCATTCTAGGGTCTCATTTCTGTCATGCTCGGGGATGACGGTCACCTACGGGTCCCAGCTGGAAAGACCGTCTCTCGGAGGGTGTTGCCTTGCCCTGGGTGCACTCCCCACACGCCATTAATATTTATCAACATAATTGATGTGACATATAAGAAAAGGTTTTAATTTAGGCAAACCTTCTACAGAACTCAATGATTTAGCACATTAACAAAATGTTCAGTGTCATAGATTTCAAATCATAAATTTAACTGGAAAACTAACACAAGAAGAACTGGGTAAATTTTAAAATTAAATTTTATTCCTATTTTAAAAACTTTTATATTTAGAACTAATGCTGATATTCACGATTCTATTATATTAAAATTTGTTGGCCACAAAATAGATATTTCGATACCATTTTGGGTAGAAAATGAAGAATAAATTACATCAAAATTAGTAGGTGGTCTTAAAAATTGCGGAATGATTCAAAATAAATATATGCGTTTGTCGTTTACTGAGAAATATAACAATGAAATCTATATGAATATAATGTTTTGAATAAAAAAAATGCTATTGGTAATGTGTAAAAATAGTTAGATCCTAATGTGTTTTAAATGTGAGCTTTGTGGCTTGGTGGTTCGCTTGCTTCGGCTCAACACGGAAGTGCTTGAAAGTCTACGGTGGACCTTCTGGGGCAATCCAACGACATCTACTTGAGATTGTCGGATGTAACTGAAGCTGCTTAACAGTTACGGCCACTAACCTCATATGTATACCCATCCATTTATGCGAGCTTGTAGCCATATTAGTTCTATAGGCACCGGATCTGCCAAATAAAAATATTTATTTTCGTCAGAAGGAAAGTTTTTTTTTTAAATTCAAGGTGAAATCTCGGGGATTAAACGATAAGAAGAATAAAGCTTTTCATTAATTCCTCAATTTACGGTATGCTCGCTTTATTTTCGGTCATTTTGTGCTAGTGTGTGCCGGTAGCTCGTGTTTTGACATTGTCCGCTAGAGTGCACTGATGTGAAAAATATTTAATGCTGATATTATATGCTCGTGACTGACTGTTGGTCACGTGATATCTCGGGCTCTGAAGGTATATGAGGCGGGCAGTGTAGTGCATCGTCTCAGTTCTTCGTCTGATGCGACATGTGATTGTCTTCTCTCTCCTAACCTTAATTATCATTCTGGGGAAAGTAGTTTTATGATCGACTCTTCCATTTCAGTAGTTCAATGAGTATTATCGGTCGTGCTTGTAATTACACATACTATATTCTATGGTACATGACCCTAGTGGCTTAAAATTAACATAACTTTAAAAATTATTAATAATTTTTTTAAATCTACAATTTTATTGCTTTTCTACAACTTATATTTGTGCATGTAATCATTTGTGCAATGCGTATTCGAAGTATTTTATAAATTAATTTCATATTTTTTATTTTCCTGCAGACATCAAGATGAAGGGTTTGTTTAACGGCATACCTATGACCGGCGTCCCGAATTCATCTTTAGCAGTGCCATCACTGACTCTGGCTGGGTTGTCTGCACCATCAGCGAAGCCATTTGTCGTACCATCGATAGCATCTTCAACTACATCAATGCTGTCTACTGGACCGTTACATCGCCACCAGTGCCACTACTGTGGTGCAACGTTTACATTCACCCAATGTGCTCGAAAACACGAAATATATGCCTGTGCTATGAATACGGATCGGGTGGCACATAAGTGCGGAAATTCTAGAATGTAATTAGCTAGAACTGATAGCTTGCATAGAAACACAAAACCTGCAAAGCTGTGGGACCTTAATCTATCAAACTGCGACGTATTCAATATCTGTGGTCGCGGCATACGAGCCTACATCACTCTAAATCAATAATTCGAGGTGATAATCTGACATCATGGGAGTACCAGTCATGCCACAGAACTGTGGCAGGGTCTGGGTTGTTTATTGACAGTGGTTTCGTGAAGGCCGGAACAGCATTCATCTACAATTTATAGACATGTTGCTCAAAACAAAGACGGCGTGTAAAATATATATGGATGTTTTTGGCTTGCATGGAGAAAAATGTCGTTGAGCAGCTCAACAAACAGTGCGAAAGCAGGGGCCCGAGTTATTTACGTGCGGCTTCGAATAAACTAGATGAAACCCCTCGTCTTATATCGAGCTCCTCAAAATGATCAACAGAAAAGAGGCTATCATTAACTCAAAAAACACCAGGGACCACATGTGTTTCAAATGGGAGATTTTGGCACTTTTGTGTAAGGGAAATGCTGTCAGCAAATCCGCAAGAGTTGCCGAGAGCTGGAATAAATATTTGATTTTTCTGGACTTAAGTTTCCGATCCCACTTAGTCAAATTAAAGACTTCGAGAAGAACAACACCTCCACATCGGTTAATGCGCAATCGCTCAATACCGAGGAGAAGATCATGCCCATTTGTGTGGTAAAAGAAAAAACATAAGATCGTTTCGTATTGCTGTTGACCACCGATAAAAACACCCACTACTGCTATGTAAAAATTTTTTCGTGACTCGTGAGTTTGCAACTGATGACTCCCAATCTTAAAATTTATATATCCAAGTGGTGCTTCACATTATACCATGGCCTGACAAAAAAATCCGAACTTACATGTTAGCAGTTTTTAGAGGAACACAAGAAATACTGCAAGGGAAATGCCCCAGCCAGAATCGAGATGTCGCAGCCAGGTGTAAATGGTAGGGCACAAGTCAATTCAGCCCTTTGAACTGGATCGCAGTAGCTCATACACATATTCCTACCAGAAGCACAAGGCATACTGCTATTGTATATACATGCAAGTTGAGAATGTAAATGCTGAATCGCTCACACCGTCACTGTAAAAAGCACATGTACTGTATATGGTGCCAGATGCGAAGAAGCAATTCTTGGAAGCGATTGTGGATAATGTGGTAAATATATTAATGCCACTTTAAAGCAGATTACACCGTTCACGCCGCCTGAAAAGGCAAGCTACTCACAGGCGACACTGTGCTGCTATTGTGAATCAGTACTTACCGAAGAAAATTACAAGGCGAAGGATGACACTTCACAGGGCAGTACTTCGGTCCGGCAACAATGTACTCTGCTGAAGAGAGAAGAAGCTTGCAGTGTACTTCCACAACCACAGATATGACGATAATGTCATCATAAGATAGCTGGCCTACAATACGAAAAACATTTTCATCGTTCCAAACATGAGCTAAAAAAAAGATCACATTTTTGAAGCAACTGGTATACAGATTTTCCATACAAGTCGTCAACAACTTCAGATTTATGGCTCGCAGTATTGCTTCCCTGGCCGAATATCAGCCTGATAATAAATTTAACAACACAGCCAAGTTCTTTAATGCCAACCAACTGTCTTTCGCCATACATAAAGTAATCTTACCTTCTGACTATGTAGATAGCTGGGAGAAGTTGGACGAGCCACATATACCTTCAAAAGAAGCATTTCGCAACCGGCTGACTGGCACCGATATCAGTGGTGAAGTTTATGTTCATGCCCACACTGTTTGGGAAGAGTTTGGCTGCATGGCACTAGGAAAGAATTCGGATGTGTATCTCAGGAGAGATGTTCTCATTTTAGCCGATGTCTTCGAAAACTTCAGGGAAATATGCATTTCGTCGTACATACTCGACCCTGCACAGTACGTCAGCATCCTGGGGTTTGATTTTGACGCCATGCTATGAATGAAAGGAATAGAGCTAGGATTACTAGCTGATAATGACCTACACATGTTCATCGAAGAGGGTATGCATTGTGGTTTGACACAGTGAATCAAGCGACATGCAGTGGCGAACAATATCTATGCACCCGAGGCATATGGTCCCAGCAAGAGCACCATGTTCTTGCAGTATCTGGATTCCAACAACCTCTATGTATGGGCTATGTTATTGCCACTCCAGTAGATATAGAATGGTGACTTTGACACAGGTATAATGCATCAGGAGCTAGGAGCCACTATCCAGCTCGGTTGACGAGTTGGTCGTGGCTAGCTGGCAGCATGTTTGATGCCCCTTACCTTACCATCCCATCACCACCCCACCCTCCTCCATTGCCAACAACTCGTAACCCTTAGCAATATTTAAATCAAAACATGTATTTTATAAAATAATTTATTTTATAAAAAAAATTAAAAACATTGGCCCTCTACCTCGGATTTCTAATAATTATTTCACGTTTGCGTAAAAAAAATTAAATTGCGAAAGCATGCCACCATAGATAATATTTCTTATTTGTTTTGTTAAAAATGAAAGCGAAATTTTGTTGTCACGACGTTTATGACGCACATCATTGGGGTATACTTATTGATCCCCCTCCACCATCATCGAGGCAGTATTACCCGCCTCTATGACCAAACATGTAGATATCGGCACGACCACCCCTTCTCTCCGCCATCCTTTGGCTTGTTTGTTAGTTCCAATCATTTGCCTCCACTCTTTCCCATCTTTTCCCTCAATTGCACACATATGCCAGCGTATAAAAGGCCTCGGGACCCAGACCCCGCCTGATGCTGTCGTTGTCGTTATCTGCTCTAGTCTGTCGCCTTAAATTGTGCAGTTTATTTCTCGTCTGGATTTTTTATCCCCAAGCAGCAGATGTTTGAGTTCTGTCCCAGTGGTCGGAAAATAATTTCGGCGATCGCTCGCAGTCCTTGATACGGAAAAAGAACTCACATTTTTGCCGAAAGAGTTCCTACTAATGTACACTCACCACGAAGTTCGTTATGTGTACAAGATACTTCTGGCATACCTGTAGCAGGACGAATATATTCGCGACTGCCTGCCATGCAGGGAGTGCTTCGAAGGCTACACGTCAGTTTCGAACACTCGGTATTCTCACGCCTGGTTCAAGGCACGACGTCGCGCAGCAACAGCCACCACCAACACCACCGCCACCACTACCAACATCGAAGGCAACAAGAAGTGAAAAAAAAACCATTAATGGCTTCACAGACCAGAAAACCGCTGACCTCATGCAGCTGATTACATCGTGCCTCCATCCCGGAACCAGCACTACCTTCACTCCGGCTACATGCGACGATTTACTTCCAGCACCCGAGGGCACCACGCAGACCACCATCGGCACCAGCAACAGTTGGCCGAGGCCAGCTACTCCCATCGCACCACCACCACGATCTTCGATGAACGAGGTGATGTACACCTGCTACTTCGAGTCAGGTACGGTAAAGTGTTATCCCATTGCCATCTCGGGGTTCCGGAGAGTGGAGTGCCGTCTGGGCGACCCATGGCACATACTTAGTACCTGCCTACAACCCAAGTGTCATGAATGCTGAAGGCAAATCGAAAGTTTATTTTATGGGCAGAATTCTCTGCGATGGCATAACCTGTGCAGTGTACAACGTGAAACCGGATTTAAACCTTAGAATGCAGCATCGATGACCTGTTGGAGCTGAACGAGCTCGAAACCATCACCATTAAAGAGGGCCTCCAGCACAGGGACTACGAAATACAACGAGGAGGCCAGGAAACGGCGATTCGCTTCAGCGAAGAATGCTATGGAGAAACTCACAGACTGCTATCGGACGAAGAAGCTGACATGGTTCCATTCGTAGAGCAGATGACAACATGTCACAACCTACCATACGAGGTAAAGACCAGCTTGCAGGACGAAGATGGAGAAGGACTGTGGATTATAACATATAAAAGCATGAAATAGTTAGTTTTAGTACATGAAAACATTGTGTCCAATTATTTTTTATTAGCAATTGTTTTTTGTTGCCAGACTTATTTCTTTTAAATGTGTGTCGATGTGCATAAACAATTATTTAATATCTTCTAGCTTGTCTATGCACGAATAATGCATAAAAATTATATACATATAAATTGTAAAGAAAAAGAAGTGAATATTAAATTTAAAATGAAACATAAAAAATATTGTGGTAACAGGTATGTGTTAAAAAGGACATTAAAAATAGTTTTGCCTGTTCATGCACGAGTATTAGATAAAACATAAACAGAAAATTAAATTTTAAATGAAACAAACACACAAAAATTTTGTGGTAACTTGTAGGTGACAAAAAAAATACATAAATTATAATCGTAATTGCATGTCACTTATAAATAAAAAATTAGATACTACGTGTAAAAAATATGACAGCAGTTAATACAAGAGTTATATAAATAAAATATTTAGAAATTTTATCCTGTTTGATTTTTTTTAGTTGTTTCTCATGTTTCCTGTCAGTTCAGGGGAAAAAATAAATAAAAAACAGAGTATTATTAATCTTTGGAAAATGAAGTGTTAAAAATATTTATATATACTTTCTGAATACAAAAATAAGTAAAACCATTTAGCTTACAGGAGTTGAGTTTTGCGAGCATGGACGGACAGGCAGTTGAGGTTGGCAGCAGTCCTTTACAAATTTTAAAAAAATCTGTGCTTGCATAGGATGAGCATTGTTAGCATTACTTCACAGGTCTGCACATGCACGGCTTCCGGTAACTTGAGTCTGCACATGTGCATGCAAACATGGTTCCAAAAAATGTTCACATTTGTATGGTGTTGCGTAACCATGTAGTTTGCTCACGTGCACATCACAGTGTTAGTATTTTCACACGTCCGCACCTCCACAGAGCTAACTATCTCCATATACCCCTAATACTGCATATAAGGACAGGCAAGTGCAAAAATACAATGAATGTTAATTACGGTAAAACACACTTTTATTAAAAAATATATATGTAAATAACATTACTTTTTATAAAATGGTAAGTCCTATTTTAGAATGTCTTTCTCGTTGACCCACGTGTCTTTATGCTTCGGTTGTTGGAGCCACCTCACATTCACACGACCATTACGTCGTTTCAGAACCTTTTCCACCAAATAAACATCTGGAAACTTCGAAGGCTATATATTTATTGCGTAAAAGCCTCCAACGATGGGTTCGCCACGTGGGTCCTCGAGGTAATACATGTACAGATACGAATGCCGTATGCGTACCGCATTGTACAATTCCGCAAACCAGTTGTGAAGATAGGCCTTAAGGAATATATGTGGGGAGTCTGGCCTAATGAATTTTAATTGCTGAGGCTCACTTCTTTGGTGGATTAGGGGCCCCCTAGCTCGACTTGGGATTGCTGGGCTACTCGAAGGAGTTCAGCAGTTGCTCCCGTTAACCCTTGAAGCGTATATGTCTATTTCTGGTAGACATGTTACTTTTAGAGGCACAGGATATGTCTGTATTTATTAACTCATTTTAAAAATTTATTTTTTAATTTTTGTATTTTATTTTAGTTTTTAATTCTACCGAAATTATATATAGAGTATAGTGGAACCTTTCTCTCAATCATTTCTACATTCCGGTCTCCTCTCTTGAAGTCTCATACACGATTTCGGAATCAGCGTATTATTCATTGCCTCGAAGGTTTTGTAGGAATAAAAATATGCTACTCATATTAGATTTTTTCTATTGCTTGTATATGTAACCAATCCAAGCCCATCATATCAGTAGCGACTCTTCTGCACAAGTATGATGTAATCATGGTATTGATAAGCATTTACCAACACTTTTATACGCATAGTTGTCAATTGTGTACGAACCAAAAGTATTAGGCCCTGATACTTGGAATATACGAGGGCAGCTTGTGTCATAAACAGTTTTATCTTTCGTGGTATTCTCAGATATTAATCATCCGATAAATAACATTTCTCCTCACCAATACTCCTCACCAATCCTCCTCATCAATCCTCCTCACCAATCCTGGTCACTAATCCTCCTCACCACTTCTCCTCGCCAACCCTCATCACTAATCCTGCTCACCAATCCTCTTCACCAATCCTCCGCTATACTCTGCAATCTTCCGTAATCCTGCTCCACAATCTTCTGCAATCTACCATAACCCTCATCAATCCTCGGCTGTCCTCCTCCGAAATCCTCCTCCGCAATCCTCTTGCACAAACCTCCACCTCTACAATCCTACTCACCAATCCTCAACTATCCTTCGGTTTGTTCCCAACCGTATGTATAGAGTTGACATTCATTCGCCAGATGACTACACACATTTGTACTAGAGAACTGCATTAAGGTTTTTGTATGCAGTATATTTTACATGCATTTTTATACTTAAGTCTTCATTAATATTCTATAGGTAGTTCTGTACTTAAATAGTCGAGTGCTAATACCACCACTTTAAAGTTACGAGCAATGAATGGATACAACACAAAAAAATAAAAAAACAATTATTTTATTTAAAAAAATTTATTCTTATTTTACACATTAGAATTTCCAAAGAAAGCAGTTCATCACATCAGGCGATATAATCCCTGACCTTCAGTTAAATAATGATTGAAGATAGCTCGTTAATGTGCAAGAAATCTACACTTTGTTGCAAAGCAATCATATATCTGAGTCTATCAACCGAGTTCGTTCGGGTCTTCGGGAAATATGTAGCAAGTGTTCTAAGCATCTTCAGCCTTCTTAATGTTGCTTGTTGTAACAAATGTGGAGGAGAGGTGTGTCAAAGCATCAAGAAAATCGCCATCGTCCTCAGCTCCATGATTGTCTTCATGTTCATTTTAATCAATGTTGTCTTCATGGTCATCTTCGCCTCCTGTTTTGTAGTCTATATTGAATTTACTTTTCTTTATAACAGGAGTTGTATAGTCATCAGTATTTAGAGCTGATGGCTGTTTACTTTGAAGTTCTTCGATTCCACGCTAAAGTTTTGCAAGCGTGCATTCTGCGGAAACCGACTCTACTGTACGATGCAGGTCACTAATTCCATCTTTAGCACTAACTGTATCATCATAATCGCCTGTAGAATCGGTACCCTTCGATGCAGAAGGAAATATTGGCGGTTACACTTGCTGGCATTAGAAGAGGAATCCTTGCAGTTATTTATGTGGTTCTTCGATGTGTCGTCTTGCATAAACTGCGTGTGGCCGCTGTCGTAATGTTTCCTCTTGCGAAAAGAACTCTTCGTACAGGCGGTTCTCCCATGTCGCCAAACATTTTGGGCGAAGGTGAAAACTCTATCGCAGAACCGGCGCTGACGACAATTAGGTAGCGATGACGAAGGTCACAACTCCGTGATCATTGAGGTCAAAGGCAGGCCTTCGTATTCGCAATTCTTCTTCCCTGTATAGCAAGAGAATTCTTCTAAATCGAAGTAAACTTCTCAACGTCTGAACATTAACTTAGGTATCAGCATACAGCATAGCTCTAAATACAAGTTGTCCCAGAACGCGAGCATAATGACCACACCACGTGAATCCTGAGCAAAATTGGAGACGAAAATGTTTGTGGCAAAATATAGTAGGATAACATTTTTCGTGCACTATGTGGCAACACAACAGGTAGTTAGTTCCCTCTTGCTCTTCAGTTATAACGTATTACCACTGTTCTGGCTATCATATTATGTGCGCGGGTTAAAATCCCGGCCAGTCCAAACATTTTAGCAACCTTTAGCTTATGTAACACACATAAGTATATCAGGACGTGAAATCAACAAGTATTCGAAGCCCATTTATCGCGGTTAATATCGTGCCAAGTGTTGCAATGCGCCCTAAATGGCGGTGTAAGTTGAGTGTCTGGAAACATTACATCGGATTTGTGGTACACTTGTCTCGGTAGAAAGACAGTAGTAGTTGTGCTAGTAAGATCAGTTAAAAAAGTTGTTACATCGGTATAGTTTTACAGATTGGTTTTGTAATGTACCCTTGTTACGTTCACTTTACAAATGTGGACGTGTGCACATTGGTATCAACTAAAACAGATAAAATTACATTCCCAAATTTAATGTGCAGATATCAGTGGAGCGCAAGATGGGAAGAACTCCGTGCTGTGTTGCCACATTGTGCACTCAAAATATCATCGTACGACATTTTGCCACTAACATTTTCGTCTCCATTTTCGCTCAGGATTCACGTTGTGTGGTTCTTATGCGCGCGTTCTGGGACATTATGTATACATTCTCCCATCACTCAGAAAATTCGCCATAGTTTTTTTAGTTCCACGAGAAAATTAATATTTTTTTTATGAATTCGGGCTTGGAACTCAGGTACCTGCGCCGTGCTTAACCGATGTATAATGCTTAAAACTTCCAGTTGCGCATGAATACTTAACAGATACTAACGCACGAACAGCGATAATAAGCATCGATAACTAGTACCATTAATCGATTTGCAAACCTCATGTTTCAACCCAAATCCTTAATTATTATTATAGAACTTCCGTTTCACCTTTGTTATACATTTGTGTAACATTTTCCCATCACTAGGTCAAAGCATCAGATAAAATGTTTTCCTAAGTCCGAGAGAAAATTATAATTTTGATGGTTTTAGATTTTGCACTCAGAACCCTACGACATGCATAAGCGATATATCTGGTTAAATAATTATATCAGGAGCATGTAATCAGTCAGAAAATCGCGCACGTACCTCGCTAATAAGCTTCGAAAACTCGTGTCATTATTCGAATTGCTTACCTCTTATTTCATTCCGACTCCTGAAATATTCTTCTAAAACTTCCGTATAGCCTTCATTCTATATTCCTAAAACTATTTCCCATCACAGAGTGAAAAAAAGCAGATTTTTTTCTAAGTCCCAAAGAAAATTAATTTTTTTATGGTTTCGGGTCTCAAACTGGAGAGCCTACGACATGCCTAAACAATGGATATGGCTTAAATATTTATATCAGGTTTGTATAAGTGCGCAAACTGTCAGAAATTCTTGTACATATATAGCTAAACATTATCCTAGGCACAGGTCGGTATTCGAACTGTGTACCATATATAATCCTATGTTATTTTTATTCTTAGTTAAAAACTTGCCTAACAGACTACAATATATGTTTAATACACCATACATTTATAACGAATTTATTCCTGTGATTTTCCAATAAGGTGTCACATAGGTGGTTTTTACATGGATCAAAGTAGTGTAGTTCTGGGGCTCAGGTCAGCAAAGATATCCACCATGATGTCACAACATGCTCGCCCGAGACACTCGAAGGCGCGCCGCGCGGACCTGTGCATTGAATAATTTTTAGCTATACACGCACGTAAATTTCTGGCTGTTTACGTACTTATATGGGTCTAATATAAATATTTATGTCATGAGGCTATCCATCGTTTAGGCATGTCGTAAGGTCTCCAGTTAAGAGACCCAAATCCATAAAAATATTAACTTTCTTTCGGAATTAGATAAAAAAATCTGCTGTTTTCACTCTGTGATGGGAGAATATTTCAGGAACATATCGGTAGTTATAGATGAATAATTCTGGAGTCGGAATGAAATAAGAGGTTAGCAAATATATTCATGGCACGAGTTTTCGAAGCTTATAAGCGAAGTTCGTGCTCGATTTTCTGACTGATAATATGCTCCTGATATAGGTAATTATTTATCCATATACATCGCTTAGGCATGTCGAAGGGTTCTGAGTGCAAAACCTGAAAACATAAAATAATAATTTTCTCTGGTACTTCGGAGGGAAAAATATCTTCTGATTTAACCTAGTGATGGGAGAAAAGTTCAAAAATGTTAAATAAAAGCGAAACAGAATTTCTGGAAGAATAAATAAGGAGTAGCGATGAAATTTGTGGTTTTCAAATTGATTAATGGCGCGAGTTTTGAAAGATTATTATCGCGGTTTGTGCATTAGTTTCTGTTTAGTATTCATGCAAAACTGGTACAAAGTTTTAAGAAATATACATAGGTTAAGCACGGCGTAGGGACCTGAGTTCAAAACCCGAAATCGTAAAAAAATATTAATTTTCTCGTGGATTTAGAAAAATTCTGACGGATTTTCTGAGTGGTGTAATAATGTTTATATAAAGATGTGATGCATGCTGATTTCTTTGTTAATGTTCAAACGTTGAGAAGTTTACTTCGATTTAGAAGAATTCTCTTGCTATACAGGGAAGAAGAATTGCGAATACGAAGGCCTGNACGTTGAGAAGTTTACTTCGATTTAGAAGAATTCTCTTGCTATACAGGGAAGAAGAATTGCGAATACGAAGGCCTGCCTTTGACCTCAATGATCACGGAGTTGTGACCTTCGTCATCGCTACCTAATTGTCGTCAGCGCCGGTTCTGCGATAGAGTTTTCACCTTCGCCCAAAATGTTTGGCGACATGGGAGAACCGCCTGTACGAAGAGTTCTTTTCGCAAGAGGAAACATTACGACAGCGGCCACACGCAGTTTATGCAAGACGACACATCGAAGAACCACATAAATAACTGCAAGGATTCCTCTTCTAATGCCAGCAAGTGTAACCGCCAATATTTCCTTCTGCATCGAAGGGTACCGATTCTACAGGCGATTATGATGATACAGTTAGTGCTAAAGATGGAATTAGTGACCTGCATCGTACAGTAGAGTCGGTTTCCGCAGAATGCACGCTTGCAAAACTTTAGCGTGGAATCGAAGAACTTCAAAGTAAACAGCCATCAGCTCTAAATACTGATGACTATACAACTCCTGTTATAAAGAAAAGTAAATTCAATATAGACTACAAAACAGGAGGCGAAGATGACCATGAAGACAACATTGATTAAAATGAACATGAAGACAATCATGGAGCTGAGGACGATGGCGATTTTCTTGATGCTTTGACACACCTCTCCTCCACATTTGTTACAACAAGCAACATTAAGAAGGCTGAAGATGCTTAGAACACTTGCTACATATTTCCCGAAGACCCGAACGAACTCGGTTGATAGACTCAGATATATGATTGCTTTGCAACAAAGTGTAGATTTCTTGCACATTAACGAGCTATCTTCAATCATTATTTAACTGAAGGTCAGGGATTATATCGCCTGATGTGATGAACTGCTTTCTTTGGAAATTCTAATGTGTAAAATAAGAATAAATTTTTTTAAATAAAATAATTGTTTTTTTATTTTTTTGTGTTGTATCCATTCATTGCTCGTAACTTTAAAGTGGTGGTATTAGCACTCGACTATTTAAGTACAGAACTACCTATAGAATATTAATGAAGACTTAAGTATAAAAATGCATGTAAAATATACTGCATACAAAAACCTTAATGCAGTTCTCTAGTACAAATGTNTGAAGACTTAAGTATAAAAATGCATGTAAAATATACTGCATACAAAAACCTTAATGCAGTTCTCTAGTACAAATGTATGTTGTCATCTGGCGAATGAATACGGGTGAGAACAAACCGAAGAAATTGATCGAAGGATCGAATGAGGGATTGGGATTCATCGAAGGATTGTTGAGGATTGGTGAGGATTGTAGAGGAGGAGAATTGTAGAGGAGGATTTTAGAGGAGGATTGTAGAGGAGGATGATTGTAGATGAGGAGGATTGTAGAGGAGGAGGATTGTAAAGAAGGAGGATTGTAGAGGAGGAGGATTGTACAGTAGGAGGATTGTAGAGGAGGAGGATTGTAGAGGAGGAGGATTTCGGAGGAAGATTGCTGAGGATTGCTGAGACGGAGGAGGATTGCTGAGGAGGAGGGTTGCTGAGGAGGAGGATTGCTGAGGAGGAGGATTGCTGAGGAGGAGGATTGCTGAGGAGGAGGATTGTTGAGGAGGAGGATTGCTGAGGTGGAAAGTGATAATTGCTGAGTAGGAGTATTGAAGAGGAGGAGAATTGCGGAGAAGTATGACAATTTCAGAGAATGAGGAGTATTGCGGAGGAGGATTGTGGAGGCAGATTTCAGAGGATTGCTGTGGATTGCTGATGATTGATTAGGATTATGGATGATTGCAGAGGATTGCATAGGATTATTGAAGAAAATTGGTAAAGGAGGACTGATGAGGAGGACTGGTGGGGAGAAATGGTGAGGATTGCTGAGGATTGGTGCAGATTGGTGTGGATTTGTGCAGATTGGTGTAGATTTGTGCAGATTGATGAGGACTGGAGTGGATTGGTGAAGATTGTAGAGGATTGTGGATTAGGATTATCGAGAATTTCAGAGAATTGCGGGGAGGATTTGCGAGGAGGATTGGTGAGTAGGAATGGTATTGATCGATGAATATACAGTATATCTAAGTAGAGCACGAAATATGAAACTGTTTTCACCCGAGCTGCCCTCGTACATTCCAAGTCTCAAGGTTCGTAAACCATACAAAACTATGCCTATAAAAGTGTTGGTAGGTGATGTTCCATACCATGACTATATCATACTTTTACAGTTTCGTGACTCATCTGAAGGCCTTGGATTAGTCAGATATATACTAACTTAAAAATCCAAATCTGAGTAGAATATTATTAATCCTACTAAAGACCCCGACACTATTAATTATGCGAATATTCCGACACCGGTTATTACTCTTCTTGAGAGGACACCAGAAATGTAGTGACAGAATGGTTCTGCTATAGTCTGTGTATAATTTGGCTACAATTAAAATAATGATTAAAAAAATTAAAATGTGATAATAAATACTGGTTTTCGATTTGACATTCCCAATGCCTATAAAAGTAATATGGCTACCAGAGACAGACATAAATTGAAGAGCAAAAAAACTGGTACACCTGCCTAATATCGTGTAGGGCCACCCGAGCATGCAGAAGTGCTGCAAGATGACGTGGCATGGACTCGACTAATGTCTGAAGGTAGCAGGAGGCAATTCACACTATGAATCCTGCAGGGCAGTCCACAAATCCAATCTGCGCCAATTTGAAAAAGGGTTTCACGTCTGTCACATTTAATGATTCTGTCAGTCGTCGTGTGTCTCGTTCTTTCACGATCTTTTTCCGGCCGCAGCGATGTCGAAGATGTGATGTTTTACCGGATTCCCGATATTCACGGTACACTTGTGAAATGGTCGTACGTGAACATCCAAATGATATCGCTACCTCAGAGATGCTATGTCCCATCTCTCGTGCGCCGACTATAACACCACGTTCAAACTCACTTAAATCTTGATAACCTGCCATTGTAGCAGCGGTAACCGATCTATCTGCCGACCGTGTCGTGTTACTATGATTGGTTCCATACCTCTGTTATTAGCATACGCACGCGTATACCAGTTTTCTTGGTTCTTCAGTGTATATCTTTGAAAGGTTAGTGGGTGTAACCGCTGAGTTTCTTCAGGTAGCCCAGCAATCCCAAGTTGATCCAGGATGCTACAATTCCACCGAAGAAGCGAGCCTCAGCAAGCAAGCCTCGCGAGTATCATTTATCCATTAAAAATAATTAAGCCAGACTCCCCATATACACACTACTTAAGTCCTATTTTAGAATATCTTTCTCTTCGACCCAGGAGTTGTCACGCTTCAAGTGTCTGAGCGACCTCATGTACACACGACCATTACGTCGTTTCAGCACATTTTCCACCAAACAAACATCGGGAAACTTCTCCTCTGCGTAAGAGCCTGCGACAGTGGGTTCACCAAATAGGACCTCGAGGCTATAAATGCGAGGGTACGAATGTCGCATGTGTACTACCTTGTACAATTCTGCAGACTCGTTGTGACGATAGGCCTCGTGAAAAATCTCGCGCTGTTTGGAGATGCATACCAGGTCACCAATCTTGGCTTTAGACCTGCGTAGGTCCTTCATCTTCGGAATAGCATACATGGTCCGAAGCAGGGAGTCGTCCTTGACATCTTCGGGCTTCATGTGAGTGGTAGAATGAATGGTAGACTCATACTCAAGAATGAGTTTAGACAATAGCCCCAGCCACTTGTAGTTTCCGTTCGCTGCGAAATGTTTCCACAGTTTGTCTTTAAGAGTCCGGTGAAAAAAACTCGACGAGTACCTCTTCATGAGTACATGGAAAGTTGCATTAAAGCATTCCTTACCATCCTCGATGTGGAGATTTTTCGGTACGCATCTTTCACGCAACACATTTGCTATATCCTCGGAGACGTCATACCCATTATTCGACTTGGGTGGTCTCGCCCAGCCATACTTGGAAAACATTTCTATTATGGTCAAAATGTAGCAGTGGCCTTTATTCGCACGAGCAAATTCTTGCATTTCGAGCAGGTCGGATTTGAAATTATCGTCCAGTACTTTCATGACATACTTTCTCTGAGGACAATTCCATTTGGCAGACCTGTGCGATTCCCCAGAAAATGCAGATTTCGTCATCAAGCGACGTAGCAAAATTCGACGAGTTCTTCGATGATGGATATCATCTCGTTGATGTGGGACCTGTTGTCTGCAGCTCGCGAAGCGTCCTGTAGTCTATCCACCAGTTCATTCAGATCGTCCCAAAACACATAGTCTATCTTGTGTTTGGCCTAGAATATTCTGCAGCAGCAGACCCGATCCAGTGGTTTCGGTCAATCGTGGAAACAGTTCTACAATAATGGCGAATTTCACATGCATCATGCCATTACATCTCCATGTTGCGGGGTTACCTTTCACATAATGAGAATGACTGGGTTGTAGAAGGTGGCAGTACTTGCATAAATCCGATTTGGTGTACTTCCCAGGTTGCTTACGAAACAAAAGTTATTACAGCCCTTGCGTGATTTTCACCTTGCGCTCTCCGATCTGTATCACACTTCTTGGCAAAAACAAAACTGCTTTGTTCCCAAGAAAGAATTTATCGTCGTGGTTTCACAAGATGTACATCTCGTCGCTGTTTCGATCGGAGTAGGAAGTGATTTAATGACCCACCAGAGTGCCCATCGCGGGTCCGCGCTTTCATATTCGTTTCCGTTCTTGCGCACGTAAGAAATCGATCATGGGCAATCGTATTCGTGTCTAGTGATGCCCCCTTCCGATTCAGGCAGTTCCAGACTTCTTTTCCGTTTACATGTCGGGGTCGGTACTTCCACCTTGATTTCGCGTTTGAAATCCAGCTGAGGCGAAGCATCCTTCTGGCGTCGTCGACCAAGTTCATCCAGGCGGCTGGTGATCGACTTTTTAACCTCTCCCCTTCGACTCTCGAAAGCTACTCTGTTACTTTTCGCTAGTAGATGTTTCGCACGACAGGTTCGATGGCTCGCTGCAGCTCAGTCGTCAGTTAGTTTTGGTTCAATATCATTCATCGAATGCCTAGCAAAAACTTGTCCATGCACTCTGTTGGCATCGCGGGAGAGAAATTTATAGCGGAGAAAACAATGCCCCCACCCATTCGGAAGATGTAACTGCAATGACTCAGGATGTGAATTTATAATGGGTCATCTATATCTATCATATGATCTACTTTTATTAGTGAAGTTCAATTCCCCTAGGCATGGCAGGCATGCACACGAGAAGGAAATCTCACATTAACGAAATGGGCATGCAGTTTTATATACTGGGTGGAAATGAACTCTACCAGCTAACTTCTATAGGAGATTTCTTCTAAAAAAAAATTGGTCGAAAATATATACAATCTGTACCTAAACATTAACGACAAACTCCGGGAGGTGATTCCTTATGAAAAATTAAGTAGAAAATATATAGGACACTTTGTACCTACATGCAATATTGAGGGAGGAATGACCCCTTGAAAATCAAATTTGAAAACAGTAATCTCCCAAAATATCGGAAACAAAGTGACATTAAATAACAATACTCCGAACATTGTTTTCTGTTATTGGGATAATTAACCTACAGGAAACAATGTTTACACCTTCAACGGTAATGAAAATAACAGGGATGGGAGCTCTCTTATTGTATGCAACTTTTGTACCGTCGGTATTATGTAATATTTTAATGCTGGCCTATTGAGCAGTATCACTTACGTAACAAATATGGTAATCTTGTTGCAAGTGTCTAGGCCCCCCCGTTTTCGTTCAAAACACATGAAGTTTCGGTCCAGCATTACAGTCCCTAACACAGCCACACTACATACATGAGTCAATGGTTGGCTGCTGGGTCGACTGCACAAATGATGGTGAAGACATTTAAACACTTACTGTAAACAACCTGTCCCACATATTTAAGGCTTACAGTACGTAAGTAGTATGGTTATTGTATCAACAAATGCTAACCTGTGTCAATATGTTACACCCCATGGTTCTCACAAAATGGTTGTTTAATGTTCCAAACAGATAATGTGGTATGCCTGAGACATAGACCTATAAATGTGTGGTACAGGTTGTTTACAGTAAGTGTTTAAATGTCTTCCACCATCACTTGTGCAGTAAACCCAGTAACCAACCATTGACTCATGAACGTACTGTAGCCTACGTGTTAGGGACTGTAACGCTGGCCCGAAGCCTCATGTGTGTTTAGAACGAAAACGCTGGGTCCTAAACACTTGCAACAAGATTACCATATTTGTTACGTAAGTGACTCTGCTCAATAGGCCAGCATCAAACATTACAAAATCCCAACGGTACAAAAGTTGCATACAATAAGAGGGTTATTTTCATTACCGTGGAATGTTTGCTGTAGGTTAAGGATCCCAATAACAGAAAACAATGTTCGGAGTATTGTCATTTAATGTCACTTAGTTTCCGATATTTCGGGAGATTACTGTTTTCAAATTTTATTTTCAAGGGGTCATTCCTCCCTCAATATTGCATGTAGGTACAAAGTGTCCTATATATTTTTTACTTAATTTTTCATAAGGATTCACCTCCCGGAGTTTGTCGGTGATTTTTAGAGACATATTGTATACGACCTATAGCATAAGTATTTCGGAAGGGCTTAGCGACTCTTGAAAGTGTAACTAAAGCAGAAATTTATTGCTAGTAACACAGACAGAATGAGAAATAGATATCTGAGTTTCTGGCTATTGCATTATTGAACGATGATGTGCAAGCCATAGCAAATTGGTTGCGTATATAAATCCACTTCCTTAAAAACGGATAGGGTGGAATGCCATCTTTGTATTTAAAATTTTAACTTTCTAGTATTTTTTTGTTTCTTCCTGCGGCATATTAATATACCGCAAGTAAGTTACATGGAAACACTAAGGCCGTCTTGTGTCTTTATTCTAAATGCCACAGTTTTAGGTAAATTAATCCATTATTATCAAACAATACAAAAATTTCCAATTCATTGTGCATTAATTTATTGAAAACGATGACATGTGGGGTGAAAACTCAAGGCGAACTATGTTTTAACATATATAGTTGTTTATTAATCCGCAAAGAGCTAATAAAAAATGCGACACAGATAAGTTCGTAAATGCACATATGGGGCTCTAGCCCAATAATTTTTATGGAAGGAGGTTGAATGTTTCATGGTTTCAACATCGTCGTTCAATAATGCATTATCCAGAAACTCAGAGATTTATCTGTCATTCTGGTTGTGTTATTAGCAATAAACGTCTGCTTTAGCTACACTTCGAAGAGTGATTATACCCTTCCAGAATAGACTTAGGCTTAAAGTCATATATAAATATAATCTATTTTTGGATGAGGAATCACCTGCCAAAGTTTGTCAGTAGAGATCATTTCCACCATATACATATAGTCACACACTCTTTTTAACTCTACAATATTGTTCTTTTTTACTATGAATAGGCATGTAAATCTCCTGCATTTCACTTTTTCTTCGGAAATAATACAAATGTTTTCATATTATATATCATACAAATTCAATTTTAAAATAATCAATGTAATCCTTTCATATTCAACTCGATAAAAATATAAAAAGCTATATGTCAGTGTAATAAATGTAATTTTCTAATAGTCTGTAGACTGCTCACCCTCCAACACGACGGACTACGTTCCATTCCTAGTGGAGTAACTCCCGATTCATGCGTATGGGAAACATTGTGAATTTTAATAATGTACAAATAGGTTTCCTCAGTATGCTCCCATTTCCTTCACCAATTAATTCAGCCACTTTTCCATCTCTACTTCACTTCGCCCTCATTGGTGCTGAAAGAAATCTGCTGCTAAGCAACTCCCAGATCTCTGACCATTGCATTTACAATGTATTGGATCTTATTTGAAAAAAAGCACTAATAAAATATATCAAAAACTCGTTTACCATGCATTTTAAAATCGCGAATCGGCCATTTAGATTCATATTGCTTATGCACAAGTAGGGAATAATAACTATGATTCTATGATAAGAGTTATTGTGTAAGCTCTCGAAACCTGAGGCACTTAAAGAAAAATTTAAATGAAATGTTATTTGGAAAATTGAATTAAAAATTATCCAATAGTGTAATTAGGCTTATTTCATATAAAGTTTCCAAAAATGTTTTCTCTTTCTAAGAGTATCGAACTATAAATTTTCAATGTAGCTAACGTTAATTTTTTCGTTACAACAGTTATCCACAAAAATTTCGACCATAATTATCATACGAACCAAACCAGTTGAAATCACATACAGAAAAAAACCAAGTATGTCGAAAATAATACACATGCTAAGCAGCTATGTATTCGAACGCAGGGTCACAATGGTCATATTTTTTAGTCTACAACCGGAAGTAGACATAAAAAATCGGTTATGGCACAGGCATCATGCATCAGGATTCAGGATTACTCGCCTGCGATGACGTCATAGGTGGAGGTCGTGGGGATCGGTGGCCTGGGACGGCCATTTATCGACAATAGTGCCTGTTTCAACCAAAAAAAAAACATCCGAAATTAATTATCTTACAAAAAATCACTTTCATAACCAAAACATTTTTAAACAAATGGGAAAATTAGGAAAGCGGATCCGAAGCTCCTCGAAGCAAGAGCCAAAAAGTCCTCAGGCAAGCAAGAGAATTAGAGGCTCTTAGAAGAATGAGTACTCAATGCTCAGAGTAGTAGAGGAGGATTCGAGACTACGAGCCAGTTTCAGTGGATCGGGTGTGAACAACGGACATGGCCCCCTCCCCCAACCAATATCATTCGCCTACCACGCCCACATCTCCCTTCCTCCATGTCTCCCCTCTCCAAAATTAGCTTCACAATCATCCCACTCTCTCCCGTCCCCTGGAAACTATAAAAAATAGTAATTTTTTTTTAAATCTAAGAACATACACTGAAAAGCCAAAAAATATGGTACACCTGCCTAATATCGTGTAGGGCACCTGCGAGCACGCAGAAGTCCCGCAAGACGACGTGGCATGGACTCGACTAATGTCTGTAGGTAAGCAGGAGGCAATTCACACCATGAATCCTGCAGAGCAGTCCACAAATTCATAGGAGCGGTGGAGATCTCTTCTGAACAGCACGTTGCAAGGCATCCCAGATATGCTCAATAATGTTAATATCTGGTGATTCAGGTTGCCAATGGAAGTGTCTAAAGACAGAAGAGTGTTTCTGGAGCCACTCGGTAGCAACTCTCGACGTGTGGGGTGTCGCATTGTCCTGCTGGAATTTTCCACGTCCATCGGAATGCACAATGGACACGAATGGGTGCAGGTGATCGGACAGGGTGCTTACGTATCTGTCACCTGTCAGAGTCGTATCTAGTTGTATCAGAGGTCCGATTTCACGCCAACTGCACACGCCCCATACCATGACAGAGCCTCCACCAGCATGAACAGTCCCCTGTCGACATGTCGGGTCCATGGATTCATGAGGATGCCTCCATACCCGTACACGTCCATCCGCCCGATACAATTGGAAACGAGACTCGTCAAACCAGGGAACGTGTTTCCAGTCATCAACAGTCCAATGGCGGTGTTGGCGGGCCCAGGCGAGACGTAGAGCTTTGTGTCATGCAGTCAACAACGGTACACGAGTGGGCCTTTGGCTCCAAAAGCATATATCAATGATGGTCCATTGAATAGTTTGCATGCTGGAACTTGTTGATGCCCCAGCATTGATATCTGCGCCAATTTGAGAAAGGGTTGCACATCGGTCACGTTTAATGATTCTCGTAAGTCGTCGTTTGTCCCGTTCGTTCACGATCTTTTTCCGGCCGCAGTGATGTTAAAGATTTGATGTTTTTTCAGATTCCCGATATTCACGGTACACTCGTGAAATGGTCCTACGTGAAAATCGAAATTGTATCGCTATCTCGGAGATGCTATGTCCCATCTCTCGTGCGCCGACTATAACACCACTTTCAAACTTACTTAAATCTTGATAACCTGCCATTGTAGCAGCAGTAACCGATCTAGCAACTTTGCAAGACGCTTCTTGTCTTATATAGGCGCTGCCAACCGCATCGCGTTACTCTGAATGGTTCCATACCTCTGTTATTTGCATACGGACGCTTATACCTTTTTTTTTTGGCTCTCCAGTGTATAATGTTACCAATCCGTACCCCTAGCTCATCTCACTACCCTCAACTGACCCACTCTCCACACCACCCAATGGCAATTTTTATAAAATATAGAAAAATTAAAAAAAAATCTCAAAATCGTGGAAAATAAAATGTTAACTTCACACTCTGCCTCCCCACAACCCCCCTCGACTTCACCTCACCCCCTTATCTACCGCACCCCTGGCAACAATAAAAAAAATCCCAAAAATCGAAAATTAAAAAAAAATTGAGGAACATACAACATTAACCACACAGTCACCCCACCACCATAACCCATCCACCTCTACCTTTCATACTCACGTCATAAAAATCAAGAAAAATTGTTAACAATCGAAAATGTATTCTAAAAATCGAGGAACATGTAAGTTTATCACTCACTTATCCCACCACCCTAACCAGTTCCCTCCTTCCTTCATTATCTCTCTTTACAGTCATAAAAATTCGAGAAAATTCACAAAAAAAAAAATTGATTCTTAAAATCGACCAACATATTATGTTACTGACTTCAACCCCCATGTTGGATGCAGTTGACCATGATAAAGATGCAAATGACTTTAAAAACAAAAGTCGATAAAAACTTGTAAACATATGGAAAGAAATAATACAAGTTTTTGAACATATTCCATTACTGACCCCGACCCACATGTTGGATACTGGTGACCTTTACCCCAATAACCTTGGAATTTAAAAATCGAGAAGACATTTTAAAAATCAAGAGAAACTAGTATAAGTTTAGGAACATATTTACATTACTGTCTCCGACCATGTTGAATGTTGGTGACCGTAACCTTGGCCCCAGCGACCTTGAACTTAAAAAAATCGAACAAAAATATTGCAAAAAATAAAATAAAACTTAAAAATCATTGAAAAATAATTAAATTACTAAAGCAATAAAAAAAATGGACGTGTGTGACAATGAAAGTTTGGTTCTCGCAGAGATGACAGACCACAGCTGTTCCCTGGAACGACGATCAGCAACCGAATGAACCCCCAACTCTATATTCCATTAGCTATATAGCCGACCAAACCTTCTGACCCCCAAAGCGAACTATTGACTTTTCATAACACACATACCCCCACCTCCATCCACCCATGCCCATGCCATAACACCTCTCGTCGCTCCACTTCCCTCATCATATACTTGCCAAAACACGGCATCCCTACCCTCCTCCACAGCATCCACACAAACCACCAAACAACAGCCCGACTCTAATCCCCCAAAAACTCGCCGTGGTTCACCCCTTCGCCATCCACCCACGACATCAACCAATAGAAAAAGTTGCCTAATAGGAATCTCGGTGCTAACCTCTTCGCACGAAAACATCGCAAAATCTTCGCAAAACTTTGCAAATGTTTACAAGACATTTCAACCAGAGCTGACCACAACAAAGAGCAATACCAAATGGTCAGGCCAAACAACCACTTGCGAAACATTTCTCAAAAATATTCCTTAGAAGATTCGATTGCCCTATAGAACTCAGTCGATATTAATCGACCCAGGTAAGGCATAATACTTCAGATCCTACCATAGCCCACATCCTGCATACACTCTCATAAATTTTATCTAAAACAGACTCTCGCAATCTATTGTACACACCACTCAATTAATAAGTATTTCAGAGAAGCAGAACGAACTGAATAAGATATTAAGCTCATGTTATTATGTATAAATTCATTTAATTTATTTACTTATTATATTCGATCTTTAAATTTCTCAGATGTTTGCAGATCATGGATATTATCCAACAGTCTCATCTGATATAAAACCAAATCTTCAGTTCTCTAATGATGGAAGATATCTCGTCAGTGTGTGAGAAATCTCCACCTTGTTGCAAAGCGCTCAAATGTCTGAGTCTACCAACAAGTTCATTCGGATCTTCGGGAAACATGTAGTCAGTATTCTCAGAGTCTTCTGCCTTCTCCATTTCGCTCGTCGCAGAAAATTAACGACCATTCTTGACGCTGTGTGCCTTCTTCATACCACTTATCAAAGGAAACCCTTTGATGAAATGTGTGGGAACATCGAGAAAATCAGCACCATATTCAGCACTATCACTGTCTTCATATTAATGTTCAGCAACGCTGTCTTCATGATATTCTTCACCTCCAGTTCCATCCTCAATATAAAGTTTATTTTCTTTGTAGGAGTCACATGGTCATCATCAGTATTTAGAAGTTCATCGATTTCACGCGAAAGTCTTGGAAGTGTATATTTCGTGCGAACCGACTCTACCGTGCCTCGTAGCTCTCTCATTCCGTAATAAGCATTAACTGTCCCATCATAATCACCTGGTGAATAAGTACCTACCGATGCGGTAGGTGGTATTGACGACATCACTTGCTGGCTCTCAAAAGACGAATCCTTGCAGTTCTTGATGTCGGTCTTCAATTTATCACCTTGCATAAACTGCATGCGGCCATTGTCATAATGCTTCATTGCGCGAAAAGGGCTCTTCGTACAAGAGGTTCTCTCATGTCGCTGAGCATGGCAGGCTTTTGCTGATGACCTTTCCGCATTAGCATCACTGTTTTCCATGTAATTTTTCAGCAGTGAGAGAAGGTACACCCACAGAGGTAAATGCTACAGTAGACTTCGAACTATCATTGGCTTGCATCATCTTCATGTAAAAACTGGCATCCTTTCAACAGTAGCAACATGTGTATCTACTTTGTTTAGGTATTGCTCTCTCTCTCATATACATATACCTACTAACATATTTCATCAGTAAGAATTAAGCATTTTTATTCCTCCATTCAATAAGACATTTTATCTAGTTCCTTGTTCGCATTACCATGCAGTTACATCTTCAACAGTTTCTTTCACACAAGTGCTTCGCTCAGTTTGAACTCATGGTCAGATTTAAAGCAGACAACTGACTATTTCCAGGCCAACCCTTCATANGGGGGGGGGGGGAATCAACATTTACATTAAACTTACAAACTGCGGTACTAGATGTTTTGTCACCACATAGTTAATTAATTATCGGCAGAGCTTAAGAAAAGCAGAGTCAACTACACTACTTTAATTTCATGAAGCGAAGAAGGTCACGTCAGTAAAATAGGGTATCGCACAGGAAATGATAAATCCAAAGGGTAGTGGTTCGACAGAGGAACTGTTACGCGTGGTCACAGTTACAAGTAGATTGACCAGTAATATTTGACTTTTATCCAAGGTTTTTCACAAATTATTGATTCATGAATTTTTTTGGAGACCTAACATTACATAATAATTACTTTAATGAAAATAAATAGTGTATTATAACACAAGTTCTGCTATCTTAACAGATTGAACAAAATACAAAACATCAGAAACTCTACGTTTTGAAAATGTATAACTGACAAATTGACAAACCACAGTTATTTTGTACTAGAAGAAAATGTAAATAAACTATTTTTATGAAACAGTAAATATCATAAATAAACACATTACCCTTTAAGAATTTATATAATTTATGGGAAAATAAATGTTTAATAACATTATTTTACACAAATTTCAAGTTTAAGTTTCAGGATGAAATAAGTAGTTTGCCAGCAGATAATTAACATCAGAAAATTAAGGACGACAAGACTTTGCCATAGAAAAGCGAACTCTACCCGAATCAGGACAAAGTAAAAAAAAATAGAATAAAAACTAATTGTGCCACAGAATTGCACAATGCATGTGTATTTCGCATCTTCAATTTTTGAACATGGCAACCGAATTCCACCAAACTCGGTACACATATAGTACTAAGTTTGGAAACCTGGAATTTATAGTTTTCGACCACGCTGGGCAATTACTTTCAAAACGGCGGCCATTAAAAAATTTGCGTTACGTACGTCATATCTCGGAAACCATTCAAGCGATTTAAAACCAAATTTTGTATGCTTACAGCGCAAGGTGTAAGCTTTGAGTTCATAGGTGAAAACTGTTGTTAGTATGCTATTTTGGAAAATAGTGCCACATGAAATATAAAGCTTTTACATTATATCTCAAAACAGCTGAACCAATTTTTGCGAAATTTGGCACATAAGTAACGTTATGATAGGACAGGTAAATATAGGTAATTTAACTTAATTAGGGTCTTTTCTCAAGACCTCGCTGTTAAGAGCCGCCCAAATCTCTTCATCTCTCTTAATTAGGCACTTATTTTTATAATGGCGCCAATACAAATATTTTAGGTATATTTGGTATAAATACCATACCGTTTTGGCAATTTAAACAAAATTTTGTACGCTGACAGTATCTATCATAACCATCATATAAGCAAAAAAAAAACACTTTTGTCAGCCAATTTGTAAGAAAGCACTAAATGAATTAATAATGTTTCTGTGAAATATGTCAAGAAACAATTGACAGATTGCTACTAATTTTGGCAAACAGGCATTTTGCGGCAGTTGGTAAGTTCACATATGTGTCAAGTATGCCAGACACTTATTTTCAAAATGGTGGCAATCTAGATATTTTAGCATAGTATGCTATATCTTAGAAACCATTTAATCATACCCAACTTAACTTTGTATGCTGGGAGTATAGATTACAAACATCTGATGTGTCTCGGAGCCTCTTTTGTCCTCAATTTTGTAAGATAGTGCCATATGAATAAATAAAATTTTTAGACCATATCTCAGGAAACAATTGACCGATTTCTACCAAATATGGCAAAAAAGTAGTACTGCAGTAGGTAATGTTAACTGATATGTTTTACTACGTCAGACACATGAATTTAAAGTATCATCTGAGCTCTGTATTTCTGATCACCAGTAAATAACTGCCGATGGTGGCTGTTCGGGAAATAGCCGGCCGTAAAGTATATTTCACAATGTTTCTTCTTAAAATATTCTTTGTTGAAAATTTGCCCATAATAATGTACAGAATAGAACTTGTTCTCTGTTGTAGAACATTATGTGTTGAAACAGTGTGTGCAGAAAATTATTTCCGTGTAAAAGTATTTTTGCATCTTTAACCAAATTTTCATTTTCTTTAGTTTTACATTCTTGTGAAAAATAACAACGGTAACAATAAAGGGATGTTTCTTAAAAACTTTATTTGTATGTAATATATAAAAATTATAAACCTAGTTCGCCTGTTAGCTGTCCAGTCCGAGACACATACCAATTTCCCATTTGGTAAAGTCAAATAATCTACTGCTAACCCTACAAGTCACAGTCTAGATAAAAAAGGCTATTGGCTAATATCAGTCAATTTGTTTATAAGAACATATCTTTATTAACAAACAATAACTTGCTTAAATGGTTGACAACAAAGATGCCAAGAAGTAATATTTATTGTAGCTAATTTCTGATCAATGGACAAATAAAATATGCATTTTTCTTCAGTAATCGTTTAGGCCAGATGTTTTTGACCATTTTAGGTTTACCACATCATACAATGCAATTAGTTTTAAAATTGTATGGACTATATAGCAATCAATAACAAAAATTGTCTTACTAATTATTTTCAGATAATAGTTTGAACTTGGTCAATTAAAATTAATAAAGACTATGGACAGTATTTTCATATCACTTCTTTCATCTTGAAAAAGCGATGATATTGTTTTAATTAGTTAAACAAGTGAACAAGTTTTCTGAACACTACACGTGCGTTCTTAATTGCGAATATGGACTCTATCTGCTTGCCAAAGACTGTTTATCAATACTTCATTGACTGTCAGTTAATGTTACCGATTATAAAAACCGTAATGTTCACCACATTTTAACTTAGACATCTCCTCATAAGTGCCATTTCCAGTAGTCATGACACATACAACTAATAAATTAATTTTATCGTAAGCAAAACAGTAACTTTGCGGTTTCGTGCAGAAGTTGAATACTTCATATTGTCACCTCCATTAATACTATGTTCGGAAACAAATAGCCCAAATGAACACTGCCTCAATCAACTTACCCATCTTCCTTATTTTATGGGACCAATGGAACCACGAGTAATGACTATTGAAGGTCACAAAAACAGGAGTTTTCATGCCATTTGCCGTGTAGCTGCAGAAGTAAGACATGTTACAGTGCTCTGGAACCACATGCTGTTTGTGTTGTTTTTTTTGCATTAGTTCACCTTTGGACATAGAGCTGCAAAATATTATAATGTGGGGAGCGTATGGGGCATGAAAACAACTTCATAACGGACAGTGCGTTGCTGGTTTCAAAAATGTTGTGTCAGTGACTAGAATCTCCAGGTTTATAAATATAGACTTATTGTCAAGGGCATATAATGGTGATTTTAAGGCACCTGTAAAGGCAAATCCATGAGACACCATCAGAGGATTTGAATAGAGTTCAACATTTTTATTCCAACATTATTCAACCACCTACAGCAAATAGAAAAAAGTGAAATATTCGACAACTGGGTACAGCATGAATTGATAGAGTATCAGAAATAGCATCAGGTAGTCATATGAAACAACCTGTTGCTTAGTCACAATTTTGAGCCCCTACTCTTTCACATAGTGATGAGTGATAAGAAGTGGATCCTCTAAGACGATTGCAAGATAAAAGGACAGGGGTTGAACATTTGTGAAACTCTAAAACACTTTCCAAAATCAAGTGTGACCCCACTAAAGCTGCTGCTCTTAGTGTGGTGAACAGCACTGGGTGTTGTCCACAACAATTTCTTTGCTCCAGGTGAAACAATTACCACTGTTTCTTACTATGTATAAAGGAACAAAATGCATGGGCAGTTGTGTGCATAGCATTCATCATTAGTCAACATGAAGGGTCATATCCTCTTGGCAAAACCAAAACACACATGAAAAAATTACGAACCATAAGTTCAGTGGCCTAAATACGTGGTAATAATGCACCATTCATTTTACCCAAACCTAGTACCATCAGACTGTCTCAAGTTTATGCCTCTAAGTCATTTCCTGAATTACAGGATGTTCAAACACGAGCTAATGCAAAACGCACCTTACAGGAATTCTTTGCCTTGTGGGAGCCACATTTATTCCAGTAAGAGATTAAAATCCTTATGAATCATCGGCAGAGAAGTGTCGCTGCTAACGGAGATCTTTTGAACGATGCGGATGTGCATTCGCATTAAAAAGTTAAGTAGTTTTATGAGGTAACCCGAAGGTCATTTATTTCCTAGTAACCTGTTATTTGACGCAGCTTTTCGACAGGAATTTGTGTATGTTATTGCTTTCTTTCGCTTATTGTAACATACAACACTCTCTGGCAGGTGTGAATAACATACGAAACCACAGTAATGATAAGTGTTATAATTCCAGATGTCGTACTTGTGGCGCCTTCCTTGTCAAAATATGAAATGCGCAGCAGCAGAATTTGTTTATATATAATGCAGATGACACATAGTTAATGGATGCCACTAAAGTTTAACCAAAGAGTCCCTTAGCGTATTCGGAGTTTATACTAAAGACTACCATTTTCCCTAAATTCCCTAAATTCTCGTAGATGTATCAGACTACGGAGGTTTTGTCTAATGGGCATTTTGCATAAAGTTATCTGGCCTAAAATTGTGTTGCACATTTCTGGTTTGTAGCTAAATTCGTGACGTAATGGAAGTATTATATTTTTTTATTATGCTAACTTAAATTAATTCTTAAATATTTTACAGTACCATAACCGGGGGTGACTTTGGACATGGGGTGACTTTGTGACACAGGATTTACATTGTTATTTACATTTCCTTACATTTCAAAGAGGCTATTTATAATGTTCACTGGTTCAATTGGCACTACTGAATATCTTAAACACCCCACTGAAATATGGGGAGGTTTAAATGTGATTTTTTGTGTCACAAAGTAAACCCAACTTGTCACAAAGTGACCACCGCTTACAGTACCAAGTATACAAAAATATACACCATCAATTTTCACTTTATATATATCACTTAATGCACGCCTAAATGCGACTATGAACTACGACACTGAATCAACTTATAAGTATATAATCTCAATAAATAATCAAATAGTTCGGTAATCCTTACTACCAAATAATATTTGTACAATAATTCACAACAAAATGATTTAAACTAATAATTATTTATTTAACTAATCCTACATACTGTTACGGTGTGGTCGGGTTTTAGCTGAACGGCTTTCCTGATCACACCTTCAAACATAAACGAGCGGGATTGCAACGCCACCATTTGGTAGTCGACAGTTGCAGAAATCCCCTCCACCGGTCTGAGCGGGGCCGCAGAACCACGCGCTTGATATAGGCCGTCGTTAACCGTCTCATCGTCGTCAGTCATATTTAGTCCTTTGGGCGACCCGACCAGTGAAGGAGACCAGGAAGATGGGTGTCCGGCCGTCGCTAACCGTCACCTTTCCTATATATTTAAATATTATCTCTGCGAAAACCGAACACATATCTTAATGGATAAATAATTTCATTCACACTATCACCTTTAAATTATTTTAATCTAAATTTATTGTCAATGCCACTCAATACTAAATAATATTGTTCACCTGGTGATCTTAACAAAGCATTCATCATTGTAGAAGTTAGTCCAAGATTATCAACAGATTCCATTATTTGACCATGTTTAGATATCACTACTGTAGAAAACTGAAAAGGAAAAAAGTTGGAACAAGCATCAATATTTGCTCCTTTAAATACCAACAGCATCTATATTTGATAGTCTTAATGTTCATAAACATAAGCATCGTAAGGGAAAGAAAATCCATCACATATAGGTATATCAATTTCTATTCTACTATTATATTGAACATTTAAATTACCCCTAGTCTGATACGTTGGAGGAAAGGTCTGTTTTTCAAAATTCTCATTACTTTTATAGCTCATTTGTATAGTAATAAATTTCTGAATATAAATGGAAAGTAATGATCCAACAAAACAAATATCTATAGATAAATCATTGATAGAAACGTACCGCAATTATATGAAAAACCACGAAGCGCATTAGGAAAAAACAAATAGGACATTCTTTTAATCCATGAGTTACAAAACATTAGCAGAAAGGTAGAGAAAGTAGCTGAAGAAAATAAAAATTTTATAACAACAATAGTTCCAGTAGCAATGAAAAAAATAGATTATCCACCAACACAAAAGGAAACTTCAATTAAAAGGGAATTATTCCCAGATTACACCTCTCCTAATTCGTAAATAATAAAATATTTAAATAAAAAAATTGCTTGATTTCTAACAAAGAATTTCAGGGGTCGACCATTTAAACATTCTACAATTAACCTCGGTAAAGAAATATCTGAAAGAATAAATGTTATTAATGAAAAATGTGGTTTAAGAGGAGATGGATAAAATTAATTTAATGGTGAAAACTAAGTTAATAACGGAAATAACAGACTATTCATCACAATTAAAGAGTTCGAATTAACAAAAGGACTTTCAAATTTGTTAACAATATATAGACATAAAGACCTTGAAAATAGATATACTGATAAAGTATATGATACTAAAACTGATTTATTAACAAATGTGACTTTCCAGGAATATTACTCTAATAAGCAAACAAATTCTACTAAAAGTTGGATGTATATTAACATAATTAAACCAATATGTGAAAAGTGTATTAACAGACAATATTCAAGATATACATAAAATACTCCTGCAAGAATGTATTCCCCGACAACACCAAAACTGGCCTAGGAATTAAAAAATACAATGACATGCCAAAATAATATGTGTGGATGAATAACATGAGAACATTAACCCATCGTCTTTTAGTAAGCATTATGAATATGTTGAGTAAAAAATTAAACGATTTTGTTGTTAACAACTACAAATATTTGTCATATAAGGGTATTAAATTTCACTTCCTCACTCTTTTTAGAGTTCTGTACATCATGATAAAGGACTAATAAAAAAGGCATTAAATAACTTAAATTTACCGGAAATGCATTTACCTGGGTATAATAATTGTGGTCATTTTACAAAATTAGATGAAAGATTAGAAAAGGGAGATAAAGGAAGAAATAAATAAGATGAAGGTTGTAAACAACATGACATTGCTTATAGCGATCATAAAGGTTTAGAATCAAGGCATGAAACTGATAAAATTTTACAACAAGAAACTAAAGAAAGTATGTTAGATAACAATATTCCAAATGGTAAAAAACAATAGCTTCTGCGACTGTTGCTGGAACTATGTTTGCAAAAAGAAATTAGAATGGGGGGATAAAAATGTTATAATCAAATAAACAAAATCTATATTAACTTTTTATACATAAATGAAGATAAAAACTATAAAATTCAGTATATAAATCAATCAATTGAAATAATTACATATTGCCAAATTCTTAACAGGAGATAAGCTCCAGAAGAAAAATTAAAAAGTAGTTGAAGGCAAATCATTGAAATTAACATTGTCAGTACCTACAATAAAAAAATAATCATCGAAAAGAGAGGAAGTGGACGACATCATGGTTGAACTTAACCATTTTTCTTTTCAATATTAAATGCATTAGGTGTTTTATCTAGTGGTGCAAATGATATATACAATTCGTAGAACAAACTTGAAAGAATAAAAAGAATTGGAATAGTTACAAAGACATCAGTTATCTTTAGAAAATTATTGTGATGGTAGAGTTGTTGCAAAGAAAAAAGGAAGAGGTAGACCGAAAAAAAATTCGTTTAGCACCCTTATCTAAAATTGATATAAAAATTATGTACTTAATTTAAAAATTTAACATTTCAGAGGGGTTTGCATGATAGATGAAATACCAAATAAAATGTATAACAATAAGTTACTTATAACTAATGAGCCTACTTTCCTCTACATGGGTGCAAATAAATTTTAGTGAAGTTCTTAAAAGCTTAGATGGTAGGTAGACGTTGACGTCTCATTGACAGCAATATCATTAGAGATAAAACATGTGAAACAGTACCAAGAAAATTAAAACACGTGAGTGACTTACCCGGGATTCTAATTCAGAAAAACTCATAAGATTAAGCTAGCTTGCAATTTACTGCATCTCAGAGGTAGGATTTAGAGCATCAACTTCGGAAGTAATCAGTCAAATGTTTTGAATGATAGGGTTCACTAACCTGAATATGTACACATCCATCAATTTGAAAAAAAAAGTGTCTGAGCCACTAAAAACACATAAGATTACATGGCCTACCATAGCCCTACTTGTGTGAAAATTTGGTGGAAATCGATTGATTGGTACTCGAGGTATGGCATAAAAACCTTATTTTCTAAATTGGTGTTATCTTACAAAACTGCCTTTAAAAATGTTCTTTATACTATGGTTCTAATAGATACTGTCAGCATAAAAATTTTGGTTGAATTTTGTTAAATTGTTAAATATATATGCCAAATATATCAAAACATTTATATGGCCACCATTTTGAAAATCACTGTCTGACCACATTTAAATCATTTACCTTTACATGGCCTTCTGTAGGTGTGCAAAATGTTGTGTACATTAATTGAATTATTGCATATATATGGCAAAATGTTAATTTTACTCGCCTGACACTACTATGCAAAAAATCCTACTTAATTATATAAACCCCATCAAAACATTCCTATCACACGCAACACATGTTAATTTACATATCCTACTGTAGCAATACATGCATGAAATATTGGTATGAATAGGTTGATTGGTTCTCGAGGTATGGCACAAAACCTCAATTTTTCATGTGAAGATCTTCATAAATGGAGGACGTAAATTTAATGTATTAGCATATTCAATGAATATCGTAGATACAATAAACAAAGTTAAATTAAGATCAGAAACGTGGTTTCGTAGATACAGCACACTAAGCTAAACGTTTTGTATAGTCACCATTCAGAAAATAAGATACTTACACACTTAAAACATACAAATTAATATGGCCTACCACAGGATAACTTCTTCGCCAAATTTGAAGGAAATCTATTCATTGTTTCCAGAGATACGGCATAAAAACTGAATTACTAAATGTGGGGCTATCTTCCAAAATGGCCTTTAAATAA
>NQII01000625.1:112445-169185 GCA_002778355.1 Clitarchus hookeri | reverse complement strand
TTCATTGAAATTAATTTTATGGTTTCGGCGATTTGACATATAAAACTAAAATAGCTGCCATTTTTAAAATAAATGTCTGGCATACCTAAAACATGACAGATAACAATACATGCCGCAGTACTACTTCTGTTTCATATTTGGTAGGAATCGGTAAATTATTTCCAGAGATATAACAGAAAATTTTATTTATTAGCATGGCATTATCTTACAAAATGGAGGACGAAAGAGGCTCTATGTAGACACATTTGATGTTTTTTATGTATACTCGCAGCATTCAAAGTTAAGTTGGAATTAATTAAATGGTTTCGACGATATAGCATACTATACTTAAATAGCTAGTTGGCAACCAATTTGAAAATAAGTGCCCGACATACTTGAAACAATTGAACATATGAACCGCCATAGTACTATTTGTTTGCCATATTTGGTAGGAATCTGTCAATTGTTTTCCTAGATATTACACAAAAGTTTATTAATTCATGTAGAATGGCTAACAAAAGTGGTTGTTTTTTGGCTTATAGGATTCTTGCAATAAATGGTGTTAGCGTACAAAATTTTGTTGAAATTGGTTAAATGGTATGATAGCTATGCTAATTAAACATAAAATATCCTTATGGCCGCATTTTTAAAAGAATGCCTAATAAAGTTAAATTACTTATATTTACTTGAACTAGTTGATGCGCCAACTTTGGTGAAAATTGGTATAGTAGTTTTCGAGATATAACATTATAGCTTCATTTTTTCATATGGCGCTATCATAAAAATTGGCTGATCAACAACAAATTCATCTCTGAATTCAAGCTTACGCCTTGCGCTGTCAGCATACAAAATTTGGTTTAAATCGGTTGAATGGTTTCCGATATATGACATTTCGCCACATATTGCGTGGTCGAAAACTATAAAAGTCAGGTGTCTTTACATAATACTATATGTGTGCCGAGTTTTGTGAAATTCAGTTTACACTTTCAAAACTAGACGGGGGGACACACATGCACAGACACACACATAGATACACACATTCATGCACACAAACACACATACACATTCATACACACACACATACACATTCATACACACACACATACACATTTATACGCACAGACACAGAAAGGAAAGTGATCCCATAAGCCCGGAAACTAGGGAAAAAATGAATGTGCTATCGTTAGCATAGATATTTCATCAAATCCTAGCACCCACTACGATTGTTGTTATAAAACCAATTATGTTTAGCCTACTTTCCGAAGAAGAAAAGGCTTATGAGATCACTTTCCTCTCTGTGGGGCTGTGTGTGTATGTGCATATATGTGTCTGGGTCTGTGCATATGTGTGTTTGAGTGTGTGTCCAACCTTTCAATTTTTTTACGCGCTATCCGAATTTCACCAAACTTAGTACATATACAGTAGTTAGTAAGGAAATCTGACTTTTATAGTTTTCAAATACGCCAGGAACATACTTTCAAAATGGCGACCATTTTATAATTAGAGTGATATGTCATATCTCAGGAACCATTCAACCGATTTAAACCAAATTTTGAATTCTAGCAGAACTTCATGAACGCATTACACTTTCAAATCGATATTGTTGTTAGCTAGTACGCCATTTTGGAGGAAAGCAATAAATCAATAAACATTTTAAATTATTTCTCGAAAAATATTTATCCAGTTCCCACGCAATTTGGTTCGTAAGTAACATTAATATGGGCCACCTAAACTATAGTAATTGAACTTGATTATGGACATATTTGCATATTGGCGACCATACAAATATTGTAAGTATATTTCATATATCTACCATACCACTTATCCAATTTTGACGAAATTCGGATGTTGAAAGTATGTATTACAAGCATCACATATGAAAAACACAGTCACCATTCTGTAAGATAGCATTGCATGAATAAATAAAGTTTTTATGTCATAGATCAGTAAAAAAAACTAACCTATTCCTACCAAATTTGGCAAACATGAAGTACTGCGGCAATCGATATAAATTTGTGTGTTTTATTGTCCATCTCATATAACTTGGCAAGATTATGACAGTCAGTGAATGGCAATTTGACATATGCGAAACAAACAAAGTGCCATTTACAAAATCCTGTATCACCTGATACACGAACGAACAGAAGTTAATATTATGTTGGCTGTGTTTAGTGCACTACCGACGTACATCAGACAAGCAGAAAATACGCAGATAAGAAAGAGTTCCTAGTTTCATTAATCTTTTTTTTTTTATGTGGTCACAAAACAGCGGTTGTTAGTGTTACAAGTTAAATTTCGTTCTAAACTCGCAATGTAGAGGTGTTCAAAATGAAATGCACATTAAAACGATCCATATCCAAATGAAATGTAACTTCAAACCTTGGATGTTTTTTTTTTTCAAATCGTATCCTCACTCATCTCCGTCCATGCCTTCTGTACCTGCTTGATATTAATTCCAAAAGCCTACAAAAATATCGCAGTGTATTGTTGAATTATTTTTTCTAATAATTTGATTAAATATATTCCAAACTCGTGTTGTTTCAAGCCAGTAATAGGAGAAAAGTCAACTTTTAAAAAGACGGGATCAAGAGACAGGCCAATTTGCTGCTACATATTGGGTAAAACGCTCTGCTCACAACATGCCTTGCCATTCCATGCACACCATCTGTCATCTTTCTCCCGAAACATTACCAGCCAGAAAAAAAAATCTTTCTTGTGTAAAATTACAAAATTTACAAACATACACCAATGGTTTAATTTTTTTTCCCCTAGCTATGCATAATTTTAAAAGTAACATAAATTTTAGTGTACAGCGATTTTGATTAATAGTAATTTATATTGGGCCAGTAATCGTTACATCTACGTCAATTACGCGCCATGTTGTTCTTCTGCAAACCCATTTCCTTGTTGTTTTTGTGTTGTTGCTATATTGAATTAATAAAACGAAAAAAGTGGGATGCGAGTGGGTAGTTTTTAAGCAATTATTACGTTGTTCCACGCTACATATTTCGCTGCATATTTCCAACTCGAACTGTTTAGTATCAGATCAGTAATAGCACAATTACTGGTTTGCAATAGTCGTTGGTGAGTTGTTGGCGAATAAAAGTTCATTGTAAATCAAAATTCCCGAATTACTTTTAGTTCCAGTTATATTAGTTATGACGTCCAAAGTTATGAGCGTCTCGCAAATGTTAACCCAAATTTGCTGTCTCGGACAAATTAAAAAAGAGTTCGCAAATATTTAACTTTTTGCAAGGTTTTATATTTTTACTTTTATAACCTACAAATTTTTTTTAGACATATGTCAGTCTAAAATACCTTAAAATTTGTTTATCAAGACAGTACAATGTCAAGTGGATTATCTGACAGTGTGTTGATAAAATATACAGCCTCCTCTTGACACACCATCTGATGGCGAAATGATACATAAACGAAAAGTAAATATTGGCCCTACTTTCGTCGAACTGTCAAAATCTTGCCAAGTTACATGAGACAGAGAATAGGTATGCCAGACACTTCTTATTTTCCAAATGCTGTCATTCAGCCATTTTATCTTAGAATGCCATATCGTCGAAACATTTAATCAATTCCTAATAAACTTTGTATGATGGCAGTAGATAATAAAACTGTCAACTATGTCTACACAAATAACCTTTTTCCACCATTTTGTAAGATTGTGCCACAGCAATAAATAGATTTTTATGTCCTATCGATAAACACCTCATCGATTCTTACCGAATTTGGTAAGCAAGCATTACTGCGGCAGATAATGTAATATGGTAAATTTTTAGAATGTCAGGCAGTTATTTTCAAAGTGGCGGGAACATGGGCATTTTATCTTATTATACATATTCGTCGAAACCATATAATCAATTCCAAATTAATGTTGTATGATGGCAGTTTATATTACATCTATCAAATGCTTCTACATGGAGCACCTTTTTTCCGCGATTTTGTAAGATATGCCACATGAAAAAATTAAGTTTTTATGTAATATATCGGGAAAGAATTGACATATCCCTATCAAATGTTGCGAACAATTTGCACTGCAGCAGGTGGAGTAATAAGCTGCTATGTGTTTAGTAGGTCAGGCATTTATTTTCAAAATGGTGGCTATATAAATATTTTGGCTTAGTGCCTTTCACTAACGAAAAAAATTTCAATCTAACATTGTATGCTAGCAGTATTTATTACAACCATCAAATTTTTTCTATACAAAGCCTCATCACTTTACCATGTAGTAAGTTAGTCCCGCTATATAACTTAAGTTTTTATGTCATCTCTGAAAACAATCACCCTTTCTCACCTAATTCGGCGAAGAAGATGTACTAAGGTAAGTCATATAACAATATATATATATATATATATATATATATTTATTTATGTATTTATCTTAGTATGCTATATCTACAATATTTCGTAATCGATTTTAGCTTACCTTTGTATACTGGCAGTGTAAAACTATCGAATGTGCTAATACATAACTTTTTTGTCTTCCATTTATGAAGATCGTCACCTGAACATATGAATATTTTTTGCCATATCTCAGCGACCAATCAATCGATTTGTACCAAATTCTTCTCACAATTAGCGCTATCGTAGGCCATTTAAACTTCCACGTTTTAAGTGGCTCAATTTTCAAAATTATGGAAGTTTTATAAATCCTATCCTTCGAAACATTAGACTGATTAAATTGTAATTTGATGATCGAATCCAAAATCCATAATGCAGTTGAAACGAGGTTTTCTGGACTCGAGGCCCCGGGTAACGCACATGTGTATTTGAAATTGTCACACTACTGTTGCATATGAGTCCGGTTTCATCTCTAATGATATTGCTTTCAACAAGACGACAAGTCCTACCTACCAACTCAGCTTTTAAGAAATTATTTAAAAATTAATTACACCCATGTTGAGGAGAGTAGGCTCATTAGTTATACAACTGCTTGTTTATTGCTTCGATTAATTTTAATGTAACATACTAACAAAAATAATTTATTACTTCAAAAATAACCCAATTTATTATATAAATGATAGAATACAAAAATCTGATTCAGTTATCTGTGGGCATTTATGTTTAATAGTACTAGATTTAATTTATGAAGGAAAAATGTTTTCTAGTATAAATTATTTACTATTAAATGGCAGATATATTTGGAAAGTCATTAATAGAATATTTAAGTAGATATTTTAAGAACAATGTTGAACCCATGTCTGTATTAAATTATTATGTGTCAAAACTTATTTTGAATCAAAATACAATATTGTAGTTTCAGATTTAAAAAAACAATTAAGGAAGGTTTTTTGCCAATAAATAATATTATGTTTCTATACAAAATAGAAGAATAAATAACATGGCTGATCCAGCATATGTTAAAGATGGTGCTAATAAAAGTTTTTCAGAAAGAAGTTAGTGAAATAAACAATTAATTTTTTTATATTGCAAAAAAAATTGGACTCATTAATTTTAGCAAGTGTCTTATTATTTACTGCTGTACACAAATAAATTTAAAGCTGAATATACTTCAAGTAGACAAAACACAAGTGTTTCAAATTTATACAAAATGGGATAAAAATTAATGCATAATTTTTGTTAAGGGTCAAACATTTTTCAATTCTGTAATTAATTAAATCGTAAATAATATAACTGGACACACTGCTGTAATATCAACTGTTGAATGTATTATATTATATAACCACATAGAGATAGATCACCCAAAAGGCTTTGATATGAAAAAAATACGATTCTTTGAATATAAAATTACAGGACACTGACCATGCAGATTGCTTATCAACAACAATAGCTATTTTCGTTACATATATAAATTATATTTTACTATATAAATGAATAACAACACTTGGTGTTTGAAGTGTAAGAAAATAATAAGCAAAAGTTAAAATTTTAGAATTTTGTAAACCAGCTCAAACATGTATATGTGCTATACAGGCTGTCCCATTTATCTTGACCACCCACAATAATCCCGTACCAGGACTCCAAATGAAAAAGTGTTTCACATAAAGTTGTATAACTAGAAAAGGGAAATAATACTGCTGGGGAGTCAGTCTTATAGCATTATTTATTAGTGATATACGAGTACTAACAACATTTTTTTAAATAGCAATATGTATTTAACGAACAAAAGATCGATGAAGCTCGTTAAGACCCATTTAAACATGTAGCACAATCTACAATTTCATAACATAAAGATTAAATACGACACGGAAAGTGGGATCTCTGCTGCCCTTTTGTAGTACTATCCATGTGGGTACTACGAGGGGTAAAACATTCACATTAGATGTTCAAAGTGGTGGCCACTGGCAGCGATACACAAGTTCAGTCGCTGGATTAATGACAGAAATGATTCCTCCAGTGTTGCCTGCTAAAGAGCATTACAAGCACGCGCAATATGTTCCTGCATGTTCTCTGTAGATGTTGGAATATCTCGATGGACAGCGCCTTTGTGGTAACCCCAAAGAAAAAAATCCAGGGTAATAAAGTCAGGAGTCCAAGCAGACCACTGAACTGGTCCTCTACGAATAATCCAGCTACCAGAATATTTTCGGTCCAGAACACGACGTGCATACACGACATTATGTGCTGGGATTCTATTGTGCTGGTACCATATTATCATTCTGTACCTTAAAGGTTTCTCTTCCAGAATACCAAGAAGAATTGTTTGTAGGAAGGTAACATACTCCCTGCCATTTTGGGGTTACCCTTCACGAAATAATGCCTTATAAACTTATTGCCAACCATTCCACACCAGATGTTGACTTTCCATTTGCGCTGATGGTCCACCTGTCACAGCCATCGTGGGTTCTCGACGGCCCAATAATGCATGTTCCTCGTATTCACTTGGCCTGAGTTGGATAACAACGATACATCGGTAAAAAACATTCGAAAAAAGGTCGGGTTGGCGATTATTAGATGCTCTGCCCATGCCATTCTGGAAATTTTTCCCGTGCAATTCGTGGTGTAAGTGTACATGGTAGGGATGGAATGTATGATGCTTAAAAATGCGATGTGCACTTGTTTTCGGAATGCGAATTTCGTCTTCAAGTGGTGTGTGCTGATGTGTGGATTAACAGCTACAGCAGCGAAAACAGCGACCTCAGCAGCTTCATCTGTGCGAGGTATACGACAATTCTGTTGCTTTGGGTTCAAATTGCCCGTTTCACAAAGCTTCACAATGAGACGGGACAGCATCCGTATGAACAAGGGGTCTGGTTAGGGTTTCGCTCTCTGTAGAGTTGCTCCCTGCCTGACTAGCATTATGACGACCTTCAACAGAATAAAAGTCGAGTGAGCAAACTAAGAAATTGATAATGGTAATAACATAACTATGTGTGTGTTTCAGTACAACTCAGATGAACGTACTACACTGTACTGTAAAATAATATGAACACATTCGTCAGCTAACATACATTCTCCGTAGCTGAGCAGCATTTCTACATTCTTGTTGTTGGAGTACATTTCCGTTACAACTCTCATCTTGCAGTGTACTGTATCCGAATGCACACGGATGACTAAGTGAGTAGTCGTCATGTCATGTGTGTTCCTTTGTTTTTTCTAAGTGCAAGCTCTGTGGAATGGAGTAGCAACTTTGGGTACCTGTACTGTTTACATCACGTCTACATTAAATGCAGAGCATCAACGATATATTGTTCTGTACCATGTAGCGCAATCGTGCCGCAAGGCATCACATAACAGGTCTTCATGAACCCTTATGAGTCCCAATGTCTGTGGAGGTTTTAACTATCTGTTTCTTAGAATGTTGCATTGTGTTACATTGTGATACATTTTTTTTTATAGGTTTTACGTGTTTCATTGAACTTTTCACGAATAGATACATGGTGCAAATTAAAACACTGATGTTACTACTCGCATCTCACTAATAAATCCTACTAAAATTATAAATGCGAAAGTCTGTGTGTATGTTTGCTACCACTCAGCTCCATAATGGCTGAACAGATTTTGATAAAATTTGGTATGTAGGTATTTTAGGTCCTGGAAAAGGACATAGGATATATTTTATCCCGGAAAATTGTACGGTTCCTGTGGAATAACAATGCAACGTAATTCTGCAATGGCTGGGAATGTGACCGACATATTTTGTTCCTCTGGTGTCAGAAATTATCAGGCCGCCCAAGGACCTCTGAAATGGCTTAACGACTGCTGTCAATCGATAACAACCGGGACCGAATATTTAACGTGCCCTCCGAAGCTCTCAGATGTTTTGCCACTAAACGGTCACCCATCGAAATGTGTGCCTCTGGAAATGTTGCTTAACTTTGGTGATCGATTAAGAGCCCTCAGCCAAGCGCAAAAAGTAGAACCTAGGTACACTTATTTCTAAAGCTACAACTTGATGAAACTCATGTTTTGATTTTCATACATCGATAACTACGCGATAGTTGCACAGATACACTCCAAAAAACAATACTCTACTTCTTGGCTATCGGGTAAAAAATATTTCCTTCCTTTTGGGTTGCTGTAATCAGTTAAAAACCTAGACCAACATAGCATAATTTTATAATTCTGTTTTCACATAAATTAATTGTCTTTTCCCAATTTATTTATTAGTGTATCACTGTAAAACTCAATTGTACCCAGGCGAAGCCAGGCCGGTTCGCTAGTATTGCTATAAGGCTGACTCCCCAGCAGTATTATTTCCCCCTTCTGGTTATACAACCTTTGTGTGACGCACTTTTTCATTTGGAGCCCCGGTATAGAGATACTGTGGATTGTCAAGATAAATAAATGGGACACAATGTACGTAAATATTAAAAACCTTCTTAAAAAAGAATTAGAAATATGTCTATACGCGAGGGCATCATAAATTATTTATACAGACCCATGAGAAAGAATTTTCCTAAAGTTTTTGTATTTATGACTTATGCCATAGGTATCGATTTTGTGGAAATGAGTATGGCAAAATTAAAAGCAATATCAGTTATAAATAAAGGATTTAAGCATATGTTAACAATCATTGGTGTATTTTATAAGTATACATTTGCTCTACCTATTAAAGATAAAACAGCTACAAATGTTGTAAATGGATTAAAATCTATATTAATAAAAAGAAACCCGATAATTTACAGTAATAATGGTAAATCATTTTATAATACACAGTTCCATGAACTTATGAAAAAATGTATCATTAATCATTATTCAACAAACTCAGAGATTAAAGCAAGTGTAGTTGAGAGATTTTATCGTACATAAAAAGGAAAATGTGAAATAAATTTCCTTTAAATGTAAATATATTTTTAATTAAAAGAAATTTAACATATTTAGTTTACATATTGTTTGTAACTTAGATAAATGTGTAATTATAACTTAGGAATTCATAAACGATGTGAATTATGTATTAATTATAATAAATATAATAAAATATCTGAATGTCAAAATCGTTCAGAATACTTACAATATATTTATTTAATGGAGTTACAACTATGAAATGTTTATTTCTTTGTAAAAAAATTGTATAAATTAAAATGTTAATATCTACAGACTTCAGTTATCAGTAGTCTCAATTCTTTGATGAGTAAATAATCATCTAATATATATTTTCTTGTTTTATTTTAGTCGTGAATGTTTGCTTAAAAATTAAAGGTTTGGTGACAAAAGCCAGTTTATTCAAAATTCTAGAATATATCTCATCTCTCTCATTATTTATCACATAGACTGTCACTGTTTTGGTCACAAATTAAATTGATATGTTTACAAAAATCATTTAAGTGTGTTTAATACATTTCCTATTCTATCTCAATTTTTAATGGTTTAAAGTACTGTAATTAGAAATACTTGAATCAATCACCTTATAATTGTTGATTTATTTCATAAATGTATAGTTAATTCTATAATTTTGTTCTCTACAAGCACTGTATGTCGATAATCGTTGTTTTACAATATTCTTTTGAGTACCATCCACTTTGAAATAGTTTTGCAGTGCATATTGCCTTGTTGTAGAAATGCATTTGATATTTTCTTTTTTCATACTTTCACTTCTATTAGTTAGTTTTTAATTTAAATGTTCGATTTTTTTTCTCTTTTAGTTCATTATCTTTAATTATTAATTGATTCTCATAGTGAATTACAAATTGTTCATTCTCTTTCTGCAATTTATACTTTCCATTCTTACGAATTGATGGTAAAAGCTCACTAGTAACCTATTTTTCTTAACAAATTAACTTCTTGTTTTTTAGAATATAAAATTAATTAATATATACCTAATTAATTTTCAATATATAAGATTTTTCATTACCTCATAATCCCACAAGAACGATGGCCTTTATATTATCATAAACTATTATATCATCTTCATCAACATTCTATCTAATAATTGGTTAGTATCAGCAAAATCCTTCCTTTGAATCAAGGATTATTATATTTATCTAAGATTAATAAAGCTACATTTTTATCGAATGTAAGGAAATGGTTTCTTCATGTAAAAAATTTACTCAATTTATATAACAAAAAATTTAACAATTAATTTATACACCAAAATAAGCAAAACTTATCCATATTATGAAGCAAGTGGATTCTCGTATTTGATTTAAAAAAAATCGAAATTATAATATTTAATTTTGATTAATTTTATTTTCTCTTATTTTTCAGGAGATACGACCATACCTCTTAAAATCCCATAGTGAATTAAACACAATATATAATTAGTTATCAAAATAATTTAATTTTTGTACAATGGTATGTATATGTCTTTACATCATGAACTTAATTTTATTTCATAATATTTTTTATTTATAAACTCAAAGTATTAAATTTTCTATGTATTATATTAACTTCATCAGAATTCTTCACAATGGATTTCATTTGTTATAATAAAATAATATTACATTATTTTATATGCCTAATATGTAACTCTCATATTTTAAGAAATAATTATCGGACATTTCTTTAATGTTCTCCTCTTTTCTTCTAAAATCCAGTGACCTGGATTTCTGAGGGACTTAATTTATTACTATCTTCAGGGCCTCCAATGGGAGACCCTGAAATTCCATAATAAATATAATATTAAATATAAGTCGGTAAAGATTTACGCCTCGAATATTATACAAAAATTAACAATGTCATTACTTATTAAAAACATTTTTAACCTGATCCATTGATGAAAATTTCTATGTACTTTAATATTTCAGCTAATTCTTTACCTTTGAATAAAGGAATATTATTTATATTTAAGAATAATACAGCTTTCTTATTATTGTATGTAAGGGGAGTATTTTAATTTTTGAATACTCCAATTCTATAAACGACATTACCAGTAATCAAATTAATAAATTGTAAATACTAAATAACAATAATTTAGACATTGATATTATAAAGGACATAAATTCATGTGTGTTACAGCTTTCCGAGAGTACCGCCGAGGGCACAGTGGTGGCAACCAGAGCCACCACCATAGCAACTGTGCCACCATCGACATATCCAGAGCAATATGAAAGGTGCACTCTCCATGCCACGACACCCACCATGTGTGGGGAAAGCAGCGACTACTTCTTCCCGAGAAATTCGCCAGCACCAGGTGACAAAAAGGGGTACAGCCCAGCACAGTCCACGGCATCGGGACGCCCCACCGATATGTGGATAGCAGGCGAAGCAGTGATGTACCAAGATGGAGCAAGTGGATGAGAGATGCCCATGGCACAGGCAGGGACAACACAGGTTCGTCTTCCCCTTCTTCACCAACAATCCTGGTTTGTTACCGGTGGCAACGTGCCCGGCAGTCAGCCAGTTTTGCCAGTGATGGTGACGAACACAGTGACACAGCCAGCTTGCCACCCCACCATTCCAAGCAGCTACACAGGCAGTGCACACAGGCGTGCCCAGCCTATGGTGAAATCACCAAATCCCACCCCACAGCTGGCAACCCATGCAACAGCAGCAGAACGACAAAACAGCATGGTGCTAGCTTCAAGGGAGCATATGACCTGTGGCCGTGACGGTGTAGGCTGGCACCACACCTATGCTCATACAAGGGTGCACAGCATGCAGTCAAACTATACAAAGGGGGCGAATTTGACACAGTATGATATCTACCCCCTTCCTAAGGCTGTCTAGCACGTCGTGCATGATGTCAGAAAACCACACACACTGGCCATGTGAAGAGAGCACGAAAGTGCAGTGCAAGTGCACTGTGTAGCTCAGTGCATGTGGGTAGAACATGTGGACAGCCTCGATTCCCACTCACCCTACCATCCACTCCTTCCCCAGAAAAAAAAACCCATGTGCTGGTGTGGAAAATTTGTAAACCAGTAGCCACATTCCTGTTTATGAAAAAATACCCCAATAAGAACTCATGGCGTAAACTCAAAACATGTCCCAATTAAATGAATTAATTAAATTAATTGGAGCAGGTTACTCCAACAAGCTACACATGTAATTTGAAATCATAAAAAATATCAAAATGAATTTTTAAAATTTTTTTATTTATTGAAGTTATACTTCTTTTAGCGCATTGAAGGTAAAAGTTTGGTGTGCAATGGAAGTTGCACACGCACAGTGTAACGAAATTCAACAGTGAATGTGGTAGGGGTATGACCAAACACTGAAATACAAATTGTTATATTTGCCTAGTAACAGAGCATAAGAATATTATTTCTCACACTTGGGTTTTTGAAGTTATACTTCTTTTGACATGTGTCTTTCTTCGGTCATTTTATCGTTGGTAGTTATTAAGTTTAGGGGCTTTTCTGTAAAAAAAATGTATTCACGGAAAATGGTATATTTCTACTCTACAAATGATGCAGAACACGACTATACGAAGGGCATTAATGTACGACTAATTTCTTAATATGTGCCCACCTAACCTAACGGAACCTAACCCCACGATGGGTGAATCACTATTTTACATTTCAACTAACCTAGGATTGTAGGGTTTTTAACGAACCTATGTTTTTTTTTGGGTTTTACACTAACCTAGGTTTTTTTGGGTTTTACACTAACCTACGATTGTAGGGTTTTACACTAATGTAGGATTTTTGGGTTTTATACTAAATTACAAATTTAGGATTCCAGGGATTTAAAGGAACCGTAAAACACACCAAAAGAATATCAATTTACTCACCGGATATAATTCCTCTGTCAATGGCCAATTCAACCTTACCTTATTCAACGAAACACCATGTTCTACAAATCCGGCACATACGGGAATATAACGCACTGAATCAGTAGTTTTCAGCCGAATATTACACAATGAAACACTCGTTTACAGTAAAATATAACGCACAGAAGCACTTGTTATTTTTTCTCTGTTTTTAAATCCGTCGGATTGGGAAGGCACAACGAGACCCGGCAACGATGCTATGGCGACTGATATTTTTTTTATTGACCCTTAAATGCCTGTAATGACATCCGTGGCCGCTAGGCAGAGTGGAATCAGCAATGCATGGCCATTATTAATGGCAGTAGACGTTAATAGATGTAAACAAACCGGGAAACTGCTCGTACATTTCGCAATTTTTTTTTAACTATATTCTACCTATTTTAACATTATGCCCTCTCGAATATGAATAAGGTAAGCTGTGTAGAACCTATTAATGCAACTTTTGTTGGTCTAGGATGTTTCGTTCAGAAATGTAAACAAACTGGCTGAATGGCTCATTTCGCAATTTTGTTCAATTTTTAAAAATATGTTGTACTTATTTTAAAGCTGCGCCTCTAGTTTATTCGTTTTCTACATGAGTAGTAGAGTAGAAATATATCATAATTTGGAATTTTTTTTTGTGTTTTTCAGAAAAGCCCCAAATCTTAATAATTACCTTTTCGTTTTCCTACTTACATAAATTATTTGCATACGTAATAAAATTATATTTTAGTCATGCCAAAGAATTATAACTTCTAACGTGTGTACATAAGTACACACACCCATGTTTTTTTAGTTTTATGTAATTTTATTAATTACATCAGAAGTGTTTAAAATGGGTTTATTTTGAGCAAGGTGTCAGTGTGTATGTTTTCTGTAATTTTATAATTAATTTAAAGGGATTTTGTAGTGTTTATGTCATGTGTAGGGCAAGTTAGTCACTTATGGTGCGTTACCGCCATAACCGTACCCGAGCATGCGCCAACGCCCACAGTCCTTCGTTCCGCCTCGCGCAAGGGTGGCACAGCATAATGCTACTCCGGGCACCTTCATATTTAATTTACCAATCATGTAGTCTAAAATAGTTTAACGTTCAGAACCTATTATTTATTGTGCCCAGAGATTGACGTCTCACTACCACCTACGTTCCTCTGAGGATACTGGCCACAGTGATTTCCAATATAGCCATCAAATGGCTAGTATTGTAATGTACAGTATTTGATAAAAGTACTGGCCAAAGACAATCTTTGTGCGGACGTTTTTTTACAAAAAGTTGGTTATCCTGGTTCGTCGGGTTGTAAATAAACAATGGTTTCAAGTATATGGATTTGTGTTCATGCATTTTGATGTTTACGGAAAAGAACGTAGTCTGGATCTAGAGGTGATGGAGCGGCATACGACTTTATGTATATACAATTATATATTTGTTAATGTCAGAAATATGTGACAAAAGTATTATGAAACTGCAGGATGCATATTTGATTGTTCTTTACGTCTCTTAAGAATGTTAAATTGAATTTAAATAAATTCGATGATCTCGTGATAACTTTTGTGAGTAAAGTTACAGTGAAATTTGCATGCATTATTTCAGTGCTTGTACTGGGGTCTTGTAAATGAATTAACTTAAATGTAATCAGGTTGATGGCAAGGTGCGATATCTCATTCTTAAAGTACCTCCCCAATTAGCTTTATTTTGCCCGCTTTTAACATTTCACCTTATGTAATTATTAAGAGTAAAGTTTTTTTCCCTAGCAAAAATTTGTAAATTATGATTTGGGGTCTACGTAAGTTTTTTTTAATCGTTCCTTAGAAACATTGTTTTTAATTCAGTTTACAATGTGATAAACTTTGCAGTGGAGAAGACTAGGTATAGAAATTCTGGGGTAAAATTTAAAAAAAAAGAAGTAATTATTGAGTTTAGGGGCTTTTCTATAAAAATAAAAATAATTCACGTAAAATGGTATATTTCCACTCTACTAATGATGCAGAACACAAATATATACTAGGGGCATTAACGTCCGACTAATTTCATAATATGTGCCCACCTAACAGAACCTAACCCCACGATGGGTGAATCACTATTTTACATTTTTAAACTAACCTAGGATTGTTGGGTTTTACACTAACCAAGGATTTTTGGATTTTACACTAACTAACCTAGGATAGTAGGGTTTTACAGTAAACTACGAATGTAGGATTGTAGGGATTTAAAGGAACTGTAAAACACACCAAAAGAATGTTAATTGACTCACCTAGGTAGGGGGCTGGTATAATTCCTCTGACGTTAATTGACGTAAACAAACATAATTCACAAGTTTTTTTTAATATGTTCTACTTATTTTAACATTACGCCCTCTTGAAAATCAACAAGGTAAGCTGTGCAGAACCCATTAGTGCAACTTTTGTTGGTCTAGGATGTTTAGTTCAGAATTGTAAACAAACTGGCTATACTGCTCATTTCACAATTTTGTTCAATTTTTTTTAATATGTTGTACTTATTTTAAAGCTACGGCCCTAGTATATTTGTGTTCTACGTGATTAGTAGAGTAGAAATATATCATAATTTGGAATTTTTTTTGTGTTTTTCAGAAAAGCCCCTAAACTTAATAATTACCAAAATGGTAACGAAAATGGTGAGATTAGTGTACAACCCTGTATCATTTGTTTACATGCAGGTAATGATGTCACATGTTTTTTCCTACTATCCCATCCCTTTCCTGTCACAATGTAACAGGGCATCCCCTGTAATTTGGAGGTTTTCAGGTGGGAACACATTTAGCATATAAATACGTTGGTATGAAGAAGTACACTTGAGCCCATCTGCCCACTTGTACTACGTGATAATATATGTGGTATTAGGAAGTACACTTGAACCCACCCACCCAATGTACTACGTGATACCATATGTGGTACTGGGAAGTACACTTAAGCCCACCCGCCCAAATATATTACTAGATACCACAACTGCAAAGACTTATTGACACTACAGAACCCTAACCAAACACGACCTACCTACAACACTTTCTATTACACCCTTCAAAGTATTTTATGATACCAGTCTCTACAATCACATAGTCCATGAAAATAGCAAACACTCGTTGCCACTATAAATATCTAACATTACCTACCTACAATATTATTTATTACACCCTTCTAAACATTATACACACCCATCCACTGCAATATGATTCTTATTTACAACCAGCAAACACTCGCCACTACAGATGCCTAACCTAACATTACCTACATAGACAGTTTGTTACTCTCTACAAACAATCAAACAATACCATCCACTGGATTCAGATTAGTGAATAAATGACTCGTAACTAGAGAGCACTAACCTAACATTATCTACCTAACTACAACAATGTTTATTTCACCCTTCGGAATATTATACGATACCATCCACTGATATCCGGTTATTAATCAAAAATGGCAAATACTTGTTGCCACTACAGAATCCTGACCTAACATTACCTACCTACAACACAGTTTATTATGCCTGATACACACATTCATATTTAATAACTCCACACCTACCTTTACCCAACATATTGTTTTTCTACCAACATGTAACATCACTCTCATCCTCATTATTAGACGTTGGAACACATAACCATCAGATGCACCATGTATTTTATTAGTTATTGAAGGCAATATCATTATATGCACCACATATTTTTGTATTAACTTCGTACACTACACTTCCTATTTCATACTACAGTTCTCTTACCAACTCAATGTATTTATTCTATAACATTTCATTTCATAGCACACTTACTATTTTATCACTATACATATTCCAATTGCCATAACACCTGGCACACACATCCACTTTATGACATGCCGCACTATAACAGACACTAGCCATTAGCCAACGTAACAAAATAATTTTGTTTCTGTTACTAAACATGATTTCTTTTTTTTTCCCCATTTATTCATTTCCGACACACACTTCGGACTGATTCGGATGACTACCATTATTTCTAGTTTTTTTTTTTTTTTCACTACTCACCTAATCAACTGTACGCCCAACGTTATTACGTCAAAAACATAACAAACCTTTGGTATTAAGATGTACACTACGCCCAAAAGGACTGCATATATAAAAAATACATTGCCTTCCAAACAAAACAATTAGGTACTTAAAATTAGTTATGGAACCTAACACTCCTTCAATACCCAAGCATGCTTAATATAACTTAAATGTTACACACACATTGTTATAAGAAACACACACACTACACAAGCACAGTGGAATTAATACAATTGATGCAACACTTGCAAAATCTGTCTCTTTTTTTCTGTAGTGCTGATGAAATTAATTTTGTTACAGTTTGTATGCTTTTCATTAAAGACAATTTTTAAATAATAGAGGCATATTTTCCTTTTAAACTGGTTAAATTTCACTTTGGCAATTGATGTCTTTATAAACTAAAAATTCCAAATCTTCTGGGTTGTGATGCTACAAAAAATTGATCACTGTATACAGAGTTAAGTCTGTACACACATTTTTTTTTTGTTTCATACCAAATCATGTTCATGACTTAATAATTTAGCAGAGCATTCAGGGCTTCTAAATGGGTACACATTCACACACAGCAATAACAACAATTTAAGTTAAACTTGAATTTGTCTTGTTACTAATTCTGTGCTTGGATAAGTGTTTATTGCTGTGCATTATTGCATTTGACATATTGAATTACATGCTGTTTAACTAATGTGTAAATTACTTGGTTATGGGCTTAAGTTGTGTCAAATTATATAATTATGTAATAATCAGACGTGGCTCAAGCCCAGAAGTTTTGTGTGTAACAACAACAGCCACTAAAGTTTACAATCTATCTTACTTGGTTATGTCTGTGAAATGTGTAGGCCTATTTCATTTGTCCCTGACCATATGTAAAAAGCAAATCAACTGAACACTCAGACATTCCCTTTTCTCATATTACCTGTACACTAAAAAAAAAAAACCTAACAATGTCTTATAATAATAATTGTAATAATAATAATAATAATTTCAACTTGCATTTGGGCTATCACCCTGTGACAAGCGTTTTATTCCTTCATCCCGTTTCACTCTCCAGTCCCTAAATCACCCAACCCCCTTCACCATCACCAACTCCTCCTGCAACACATTCCACTCCCTCACAGTTCTCACCAGCATGGACTGCCTCCGCCTTTCCATCTGCCTCCATAACCTCTGAAACTTTCTGCTGTTTGTACCTCTTCTCCTGTATAGCCCCTCGGTCAAATGTCCTCTTAATTTCCCCCATCCTCCTACTCCATTCACCACCCTATACATCCTCACTAGCCACTCCACTCTTTGCCTGTCCCTTAGGGAGCACCACCCCCAACTCCTTCATCATTAATGATGTCCAAAAATTTCTTTCATCCTCACCTTTTCGACTTTGCCTTCTCCATTTACCCTTAACCCACCTTGCTGCTCTTCTTTGCACCTTCTCCGGGCATCATACTTCCTTTTCCACATATGGGTCCCAGATTGCGGCTGCATATTCTTTAATTGGCCTAATCACAGCTTTATAAGTCTTTTTCTTCACCTCCTCATTAACCCCGTTCAAGATCCTTCCCAGCATTCCCAATACCCTTTTCCCTGTGATATCGCTCTCTGTGCTTCCTGTTTCTACCTAAGATCACTCTGAATCACCACCCTTGGGTTTTTGTACTCTGAAGTTGCTCTTATCTCCTGCCCTTGCCATTTATAAGTGCCTTCATACCTTTCCCTCTTCCTAGTAAACCGTATGATCTTTGCTTTTTGTACAGTAATCTTCATTTTATACCTTTCTGTCCATCTCCTTATTTCTTCTATCTCCTCCCAAATTATTCACCCCTCAACTCTGCATACAGCACACTATCATCCACAAACAGCCTCACTTTGCCACCCACCACTATCGCCAGGTCATTATCCATAATGGTGAACAACAATGGGCCCAGCACACTACCCTGCGGAACCCCTGATGTAACCCCACCTTCCTCTAAGGACTCCAGCACTTTCATCCTCTGTTTTCTTCCCTCATGGAGTCACCTATCCAATCCACTACCCACTTATCATCCAGTAGCTCATCCACTTTTTGCATCAAAATCCTTTGTGACACCTTATCAAAAGCCTTCTCAAAATCTATGAAGCAGGCATCCACTTATTTCCCCTCATCTACTGTCTGCACCAAATCCTCCAGCGGTCCAGCCAGTTGCATCTTAAATGAGTAACCGGCCCTCATACCATGTTGGTTCTAAGATAGTTACACAGCTTTCTCCCGCCAAATGTAGGTCACTATTCCTTGTACCATCTAGAACCACTGCCTTGCTATTCTTCAATTTACCATCCTCCTCCCGTATCCTACACTATCTGTACATTCTACTTTTCATTTCACCTTTCCTTTACCAATAATCTTGTTCCTCAAACACTGACAAGTACTGGGTGTGTTAACTACTCAGATTTTTTCTTTTCTTTTGTTGCACTCAATACTTCCTCACTATTCAACACTGGCATACCTCTCTCCCCTCCTTTATCCTTCCTAATATACCCATACAACTTTCTCCATTCCTTTACCTTCCTGTATCATGCGGCCTAGGTATTTACTTTTTCCCTGTTTAATCAACATTCCTAGTTCCTCCCCATCTATTTCATACAATCCCTAGTAGGCCTACTATCAGATCCTGTGTTCTTCCACCATGCATGCATTTGTCTAAACTTTCTCTTCATCCTTTTAATCTCCCATCCATAGTTTGGAGGATCACCCCCCCCCCCCGCATTTATAATTTTCTTTGGGAAAAATTTCTCCAGCATTTTATCTACAATTTTGTCTCAATACATTCCACAAGCTGTCTACACTTTATACCTTGACCCACTGCCCACTGCTCAAGTCTGTCCCTCAAGAAATGGTCTGTCCTCTCCATGTTTCCCCTCCTATACTGCCATATTACTCTAACCCTAGGTTCCCCTATGCTCAGCCTTCCAATCCTGATTTTCACCACTGGAATATTGTGATCATTGATGCCATCTAAGACTACTGAACCAATTATGGCATTCTCCGGGCCTAACCAACACCACATACAATACTGCCCCAACACTTTCTCCATTTCTTCGTGTGGGTGTTTCTACTGCCTGAACCAACCATCTGTTCCGTAATTGTGATGCCAGCCTCTGCATCATGTTGCCTATTCCCTCAGCTCCTCCTTACTACTCCAAGCCCAGCATGTTCAGGTCCCCCGCACTACTGTTCCTGTTCCTCAGTTTATCAATCCTTTCCTTGACCTATTTTATTGCCTACCACTCTTGACCTGGTGGCCTGTACACTCCTAGCAATCTCATGCTTCAACCCATCTTTATCACAATTTCCATCACCTCAGCCACATCACAAAAACATTCCACAGACCTCTCCAAGCACACCATTATTCCCCCTCCTTTTCTGTCCCTGTCTCTTCTGTAGATTGTAAATCAATCTTGTTTGCATTCACTATCTAACACTTCCTCGCTAACCCATGTCTCCACTGCTATGACTGTATCTGCCACATATCATTCGACCATTCCATCTTGTATAAGCTTCTACAAATAACCGTCATTAACTTAATGTAATCCTCACATAAATTTTCTTTCCACCTCCTCCTATCTCTGTTTCAGCAGTCAAAATTTCTCCTTTCGACTTCTAAGCCCCTTTTCATTCCCTGACATTTTGCTGTGGTTGTTTTTCCTGTCCCTGAAAAATTCTACTCATCTCCAAAAAGCCAGTTATTTCCGTGCCTAGCAGATTCCCTAATAGCCTCATTCCCTGGGCTATCAAATGGACAAAGTTCCTTCCTACACATTCACTGCCTGCTTACTTCCTGTCTATGAATATGGCTCCCCTTCCTCTCATATAACTTACTGGATGCAACTGCCTTAGCATAGTTGATACCCATTCCTGACTAGTATTTCACTTACCACCTCCCTTGCCTTGGGGAACTTCACCTTAATCTGTTTCAGCAATTGCCTTATGTCCTTCCTTACAAGATAAGTAATTTTCTCCTCCATGTATTGCTACCACCTTAAGTACCTCACTTTTTTGCTTCTCCAAACGCTGTTTCAAAGAATTATACCAGTAATCCTCAAATAATATAAAATCAGAATGTTTGCTAACTTCTTGACTTTCCAAAACTTAAAACTGTAATTTTAGGCTATACAGAAGTTGCTAATTTTTTTCCAAATGGAAAGTTTTGATATTCAATGTAATGCATTTTTTGTGATTTTTAGTTGTAGGGAATTCATGCCCAGTGTTATGAGCAAACAAACATCACAAGTGCTGCAGTAGGCCTACTGATTTACTACAACAGAAACAGCAGTTACAGTCTAGATGCCAGTCAATGTATTTTGCAGTGTGCATGATGTCGTTTTTATTGATAATGCCTTTTTAATTTGATTGTCGATATTTCTGAATTACGGATGGAGGCTGCAGGTTTGAGTGCTGTGGAGATTGTGGTTCAGCAATGCGTTAACAAATTTGGTATTTTCTCTGACCACTTACTTTTGAGTATTGTTGGATTACTGCATTTGGTCTTGTGAAGTGAAGTGCAGATCTTGTTTGAAGGTTTTTGATTTGGCCAAGGGCATCAGATGTTTTTGTAATCAGCAGTTTGTTAAGAAATGCATCAGAAATAAGAAATAATAGATAGTACAGTGTGTAAATATTTATGTGTATTCTATAGAACCAGAAGTGTTTCATTTAAGTGTTTGGTGAATCACTGCACGTGTTTTAACATTATGATTGGTTATTTGCATGTATAATTTTTCACATACCTGCAATGAATTTTCTTGTGATAAATGTTATATGCATTAATTTGTGTGGATCCAGAAACTGATCATACACAAATCTGTGCCACTCTTCTTCCCAGAGTATGAGTTAAGTGACTGCAGAGGGCAATCAGTACCCATTTACCTGCTTCATATGAAGTAGGTAATTTGCTGTAGCCCTCCGCACTCCAGGAAGCAGAGTTCCTGCTTACATATTTTGATGGTGTATTCATTTTTCCGGCAGCAAACAGTAAACATCACAGGTGTTTATGTTCACTAGGTATAGCTGATCCACAAACCCCTAGAGAACTTAAATTTCACCCCCCATTTGCAAATCATGTGGTCAAATTGAGAAAACGCCTTGCACACTGCCAAACATGCTCACCGGCATCCAGAATGCAACTGGCAATTCTGTCGCAGAAGAGGTAGGGACTCTAATATAGTGAAGCAGTACTTCAGTAGTATAGTGCACTTCATTGCTTATGTTTTTACAATATACAGAATCACATCTGTCCTCAAATGTATTACCTAAAATATCAGACTGTGTCATTGTGGAAATTAATAGCAACTTCTGAAGAGCAATTACTTCAAAGGAAAAAAGAGGCAGGGAAATTGCTACGTTCTTCATAATTTCTAGCAGAAATTCTTGTTGTGGCAGGTGGGCGGCAGGCGTAATTAATTTCATGACTGTGTTTTGGGTGATTGTACATTTTCATCAAACAAACCATTTCATCCACCAACCCTGAAGCGCTGAAGCATCTACCGGAGAACAGCATTCAGGTGTCTGTAGATCTGTCTGGATGGCCAGTCCTGGAAAAAATTCAGTTGACAGCATGCAACAGTCCCCATGGTGCCTCTAAGGTTAGCAGCAGCCACCATCCTTTGCTATAAACAAACCAAACAACTGCCTGAGTTGCCTACCAATGCCAGGATAGTTGATTCCTGATACCTATCCCTTTTTGGATGCATCTTGAGTCACATAAACACAATACACAAGCACATTTACAAACAAATAATACAAAAAAAATATCACAGTCTACATGAACATGAAAACCTAGGGTATAATAATGAGCATGACGTTGGAGAATCTGGCTCCTGGACATCAACGATGCTTAACAGCATCTTTAAATAACTTCAGCTAAGATACATGGGCCTTATTTCTTCTGTTGGGAGCAGTGGCATCTCCTGAAAAAATTAGGTGGGCATGCTCTCTTAAGCATAAGAGAACTAAAACTAAATTACATTTGAAATTTACATGCTCATAACCCCTCTTCATACAGGCATAAGACATTAAGGCTTATTATGCTCGCCATTTGCTTGGAGAATTTCTAATGCTAACACATCTGTGGGTCATTTACAGAAACATGCGGCAGGCAGACAAAACAGTTCAACTGCTATCCGCAAGAGAGCGCCACAGTTGCACGGCCATGAGCACCCCTCTCAGACCAACCCACTCCCTTCCTTTCAACAGCAAGTGTCTGCTGGCATTTCTTCCAGGTCAAATCCCAGAGATGTCCTTGAAGTCTGCATTGTCCCGTTAAAAGTTTCCAATGTTACCAAACTGCGCCCTCTGGAGGGGGGAAGTGGTGTTTTGTTCCACGTACCGTACAATTTACAGGCGTGTTTGTGTTGTCTTCAAAAATGCTGAAGTGGCGTAAAGGTATCACAAAAAAACGAAAACTTACAAAATGCTCTACAGTTATTCAATATACAAAAATATGCTACCTAATAAAAATAAGCACAGAGAGATTACCAAAACTGGTGGAAGATAATATTCCTAGTCAGCAGTGAAAGGAAATGACTTAAGTTTCAATAATTACAGGAAACTATTTTTGACTAAAATTTTTACTAATGGCAAGCAGGTCTAGGAAGGAACAGTTTTATTAAAACTTCTTGGTGAGGGGCGAATGAAAAAGCCTCTAATTTCCAATCCCTACTGATAAATCTAAAAGTTATTATATCTGTTCATATGGTAATAAGAAGTAAACCAAAATGTCAACTTTAAAAATAAAATATTATTATAAAAATTTTATAAACAACTTTTATGGTTTCAATTTTAAAATACATTTAGTAGTTGCAGTAACTCGTTGACATGAAGCTAATATTCAACATATCACTATAGCAACTGGTCGCTATCCAGTTTGAAACACTGAGTATTTCACTTTTATAGTGCTTAGTGGTTAATTTATTTCCTTTGATATTGTAAAAATGTAATTTCATTCAGCCATATATAATATTTGTATAAAATATTCACTCTTTTTTTTAAGTGTTATCAACCTTCTGTGCATAAAGCTGTATTTTTCGTGAGTTTTCATGTGGTTCCAATAACCGTTATTTAATGCTGTTAAAAAAGGGTTACCTATTAAAAGCCTGTGAATTTGTCAAGGAGACACCAAGCACTTTTACGTTCATGCTAAACACCTAATGTGGTACTCAACGAGCTACTGATTCCTATACAAACTGTTCTCTACAGCATTGAGAGCCAGTAGCTTGGAAAGATGGGTGATCAAGGGGTTATATTTATATATACTGTACGTGTATCCATGTGTGTACCAGCTTGCCGCCCCCTTTTTTCCCTATAGTTAAATGTTTTAATATCTAATTACAGGACAACTTTCTTTTATAATGTATGGGAATATCACATAGCAAATTGCGATCGTGAAGTAACTTCTTCATAAAAGTTTATCTTTAACATTTATGAAATTACTTACATTTAAACCTTTCAGTAGGTGTGTTTTAGATCAGTAGGTCATCAGATCTGTGAAGTTTTGCTGTGCGTATGCTATGCGTTTTGCAACTACAACTGAAATTGAGCTCCACGAACGAGATTTTTTTTAGTGCTGCAGCTAAAGTTGGATGTGTATGAAGTATATAGCGAAAACTGGTGTAAAACTTGCTTGGATAATACTCGAAATAGTGCACTACATACACAACATAAAAAACTGCAGACAATTAAGACAACACTAGTTAAAAAGAGAGACACCTCTATTGTATCCTAATTTACTAAGGAAAACTTGTCAGGCTTAGTTCTTGAGTAGTTTTTTCCCCATGTTAACAGTACAAATAAATATTACATTTCACCATGTAATGTGAGCGTTTTTTTCTGATTATTTTTACTCTCATAAAATAATGCCGAGTTTTGCAAATTCATGTATTTTGCAACTATATTTATTTTATCAATATATGAAAGTCTCTTCATTTTCATGAATAACTTAAAATAATTCCAGGAACTTAACCGATAATACATTGTATAATAAATTTGAGTAAGTATTATAGATTTTTAAAACAATTTATTTTATGACTTCAGATATATATTTGTAAAGGAATTAGTTTGAATTGACACTTTCGTAATTAATTGATATTTTGTCATCATTCGCTTACCTAAATTCCCACGAACATAAACCACAAGTGCACTTCTTCCAGCATTTAGATTTGTGTGTAGAATTTTTGTAGCTGTAAAACATTACACATGGTACCGTATACAACAGTATTGGTTACTTAACTGGCAAGCGCACAAAAAACATGACATCCACCAATGTGTCGTGTGACGGTTTAGGAATTTTAGAGCGACGCTGGCCCACAACCACCCCCCTCCCCATACCCCCCAGCATAACCAGGCGACACGTGGCACGAGGCAGGTGGTGGACCGCAGTTACACGTGTCTTGCTGCGCGTCCTGCTGTGTAGGCCTCCCTGCCACCCCCCTTCCCCCCCGTACGCCTCTAGCCTGCCGGGAGATCTGTGGAGCGCAGGGATTTCTCGAGATATCAGCAAATTATCATGTGTATTTCGCCTAAACTCAAAATATACGCACCACGGAAGGAATAGCTGACGAGCTGGATTGGTACCGAGAAAACACCCCCCTCTTAGCTAACCACAGGACAAGGTGGAAAAGCCCCGAAAAAGTAGATTACGAGAGTAAACTAGGGGTGTGTACTACCCCACCCCCCTCCGCGACGGATGGCCAAACCTTCAGAAACCAGGACACGTGTTTGGAAAGGCATTGTTCTGCGTTCTACCACTCCACCCCCCTCACCACCTCCCCCCCACAAGGCGCCACGTGCCGACTATTAAGACTGAAGGCTGGCAAGCATAAAATCCTCGAGATTAGTGGGGGTGAGTCAGTTGATTACTACCGCCCAGAGTAGGAGACAGTCGAGGAGTAACGCGCAGAGAGGTCAGTCCGAGAGAGGAGTGAGTCGAAGACCGCCGAGCAGAGAGTTAGGTCAGGGGTTCGGACCCCTGGCCACGTCAGTAGAACATCAGTCCAGTGAGACAGAAGCACCCGCAGGATTTCGCCAAAGGCCGCCCATCGCCGGAGATCACCCACCACAGCTGACAGCACTCACCACTGAGTTAAGTATAAAAATCGTCACCCAGAGAAGCCCCACTCAACCACGAAGTCGCCCAGTGAATACGAGTAGTCAAATTAGGTACCACACCTCGGAAGGGCTGATGTATGTAGTACTTGTGTAAACTCCAGACAAGATATTCGTCCTTAACAAATTAAACAGCAAAAGGCTTCATTATTACAATACCCTCAACCTCCAAGCACATTATAGTCTGTGCCTGGGGGCATTAACCATGACACTATAAGCCACACTGTCTTCCACAGTGGCAGTATAGCGTCAAATGTAATAGAATTATCTTTTTCATTAGATAAGGATGGAAATTTTTTTCTTAATTCCACCAACAGTGCACATTTTAAACTGTCTTACAAGTGATACGTTTGAAGCATATACGTGTGTAGGAAACTTGTACAAACTCAGGGACATGATTTGTGACTGGAAAAGAGGAAGGTTGATATACAGGGGATGGACAAAATAATATGAACACCTGATATATACACAATATTTATTTATTAATAAGGTGTTGGGCCACCATTTACTTTTAGAGGAGGCTGAAATTCTTCACGGAATAGATTCGTAGAGTTAGTAGTTTCCAACGGAATGTTGTCCCATTCTTGTACCAAAACATCCGCCAATTGCTTCAATGATGTTGGAGATGAAAATCTGCTCCTCACTCTCTGCTCTAAAATTCCCCATAGCGGTTCAATTATGTTCAGGTCTGGCCAGGGAAGATGTTTGATGATATTCTGATGGTCCTCAAACCAAGACTGAACCTTTTTGGCTGTGTGTATGGGCGCATTATCATCTTGGAATATGGCAGTATTTGGCAGCAATATGCTAGTCATAGTAAGAACTTCATCATTGAGGATGTCGAGATATTCATTTGCACTAATCCGGCCAGTGATGTGAATGAGAAGACCAGCTGAATATCACGATAAAGCCGCCCAAATCATAACGGAACCTCCCCCATGATTGACTGTAGGAAGCAGGCAGTCCAGATCTTAGGCTTCTTTTGGAATTCTCCATACATAAACCCGGCCGTTTGTAGGAAACAATGTAAACGATGATTAATCGGACCATACCACATTCTTCCAATCATGAAGTGTCCAGGTTTTATGATCGTGGCACCACTTCTTTCGCAGCTTAGCGTTGGCTTCCGTTATAAAGGTTTTCGCAATTGCAGCCCTTCCATGAATGTTAGCTTTGTGGAGCTCCCCCGGTACTGTTTTTGTCGAAATAGTATTACTCAAGTGAGTGTTGAGTTCTGTGCTGCTGTCACTTTTGCTGCTGTAGATTTATGTTGTCGGGCCACAATTATTTTTAATGTTCGTCGGTCTCTGTCAGTTAACTTTGGGTTTTGCCCACTATTCCTCTTCACCGATGATGTTTTACCATGTTTTGTGTATGCTGTCATTACCGTTGATACTGTCGTTCGTGAAACATTAAACAATTCAGCTGTTTTCGTTACAGACGCTCCCGCTAACCAAGCACCAACGATTTGCCCTCTTTCGAAGTCCGAGAGATCACACATTACACTGATCGCTTGTTTAACCGTCGCGGAACAAAGCGTATAATACACTGAAATATAACCGACAAGACTTGGCACGTAAACTGTGCAATATATCTGCGTCAAATTATTTACACGGAAGCAGTGTTACCAACATGCAACAAAATGTACTATATTGCATGGTGTTCATATTATTTTGTCCATCCCCTGTAGGACACCCATGGTCCATCTAAAATAATAAGGGCTGTAGAAGCCCATAAAGACAGAGGGCGGCAAGCATATTACGTGGGATATTATGCAATGTACCTGCATTAGAGGAACACACAAATTGGTACACAGAGTAATTAAAACCAGATTGTGGATAAAAGGAAGGTATGGTAGATCGTACACACCTCTTTCATGTAAATAATATGGATTGGCACCCTGTGATTGCATGCAACATTTACACCATGAGGTTAAGTGATTGTGGATGCCATCGGATGAAGCAGGGCATCGTACTAAGCAAAAAAGGCCCCCTAGTTACAACTCTCTAGGACCCACCATTTTTGTGTAAAATGCAAACAAAGGGTACAGTGGTAACAAGGCCATGGCCTCGTGTGTAGGCAACACGTCCTCCATCCGGTGGTAAACACATCTTGGTGGTATGATGCACAATGTTACACGTCACAGCCAGTTCCCCTTTCCTCCCTCCTGAGCAATGTAGTTTCCCGCCCCGTCTGCCCGAGCGGCCTGTTATTTACTTCGATACATTAGGTACTGCAGACGTGAACATGGACAAGTACACAAATTCTGAAATGACGGACATGGTCTTGGTGTATGGTGAAGTGACAGGCAACAGTAGGGCAGCTGTGCGTGTGTTCGCCCATAGATACCCTGCACTACGTCAGTAGAACCACCAGACATTCGCACACCTTACAAAGCAACTACGGGAAACAGGCATGTTTCAGCATCGGTGTGAACCTGGTCGACCGAGAACCATTTGCACTCCGCAGTTTGAAGAGGCAGTCTTAGAGAATGTAGCGGAAAACGCTTTGACGAGCACCCGCGCGATTGTGCGGAGAATGAATGCATCGAACGGTACAGTATGGTGTGTCCTCCATGAACAGCAGCGGTGACTATACCATGTGCGTAGGGTACAAGCACTGAGGCCAGCAAATTATGCCTTTTGGCTATAATTTTGCCGGTGGTTCATGCTGCAGCAGTGTGAAATTGATCCTGATTTCCCGGCGATTGTAATGTTCACAGACGAAGCCACGTTCACACAGAAAAGCTTTTGCAACAGTAGAAACGTCCACATGTGGGACGACTCCAACCCACATGCAACTGTAACAAGAGGCTACCAGAATCATTTTGCCATCAACATTTGGGCTAGCATAGTGAGAGACAATGTTATTGTCCCATACTTGCTGCCGAACCGTGTGTCACGGTTTCATTATTATGATTTCCTGCAGTTCCGATTGCCACAGTTACTGGAGAATGTTCCGCTTGCCATCAGAGAACGGATGTGGCTGCAACACGACAGTGCACCACCCCATTTCACCAGGATTGTGCATGACCACTTCAACACAGCGTATCCTGCTCACTTGATATTAGTGAATGAAGTCGGAAAAACAGTTTGTCGCCAGCGTGCTCTCATGAAATACGCTGCCTAATCCTTTTAGAGATATAACAAAATCATGTACAAAAGAATTGTGTAAGATTAAATGATCTACAAAATGTCAGTGGTAGCAAATATATATCTTTAATAGATAAGTAGTAATAAGCATATTTACAATTTAAATTACGCAGTAAAAACAAACATAAAATTCACTGTCTTTTCTAACCATAAAGAACTGAATCTTTATCAAATAAATTAATTTGTAATTAAAACTGTTTAATGTAGATAATAAATGTCCTAGAGCATACAATTTAGGCCAAACGTAACAAAACTAGCACTCAAAACCAACATGAGAGTACTTATGTCTTCAGAAGATAACAGCATGTTTGCTGACATGCTACTGAAAGTCGGAAATGGAGAGCTTCCAATGGATTATGAAAAAATTTATCTCAATTGTGATATATGTGTTTTAGTCACCAACCACCAACTGATAAATAACTTATACCTTGAAATACATGACCTTTCAAATAAGACACTATCTTGGTTCAAAGAAAGAGTGATATTATCGCCTACTAATGAAAAAGTCGAAAAAATTAATGAATTAGTGCTCGCAAAATTCAATGCGCAAACACAAGTCTGTTACTCAGTAGATACAGTGCTCGACAGTGAAGAAGCTGTGCACTATCCCACAAAATTTCGTAATTCATTGAATCCTTCTGGCATGCCACCCCGCACAAACTGATATTAAAAGTTTGGTGAATTTCATTAGTTGTTAGAAGTATAATTTTATAATTATGTTAGAAGTATAATAATTATCCCATAATTTTATGGCAAAATATAAATCCACCAAAATTATGCAACGGGACTAGCTTACAAATAAAAAGTTCAAAAGTTATCTCATTAAAGGTACTATTCTAACTGGCTGCGGTACTGGAGAAACTGTTTTAATACCTAGAATACCAGTAATTCCCTTGGATTGGCCTTTTAATTTTAAAAGAGTCCAATTTCCAATAAGAGTTGGTTCTGGTATGACCATAAATAAGGCACAGGGTCAACCACTTACTGTGGCTGGAGTGGATTTGAGTGGAGCATGTTTTCCACACGGACAACTATACATAACCCTTTCGCGTGTCACATCAAACATAAATCCATTTGTCCTGGCAGTCAGAGGCAAAGGATTAATGTTGTGTACAAAGAAATTTTTTAAACCACTATCATATAATTTTGTTATATTAGAGATGTATGAATGTGTATAAGCGAAGGAGGTATATATGTCAGGATCATTGTAAATGGAGGTCCATAATCTCTGCCTACCTCTCTGGGAGACAGGCGTGACGTGTATGAATGTTATATATGATAGTAGTGTACTAATTTGCTATCATATAATATTGTAATTGTCATTTCCCAATTTATTTATTAGTGTATCACTGTAGAAACTAAATTGTTCCAGGGCGAAGCCGGGCCGGGTCGCTAGTACTTTAAATACATAACAGAAATTGTGTCTTTAATAAACTTTATATCCTGGTCCATGCTCAAAAATTTGCAAAAATGGTTTTTAATTTTACATTAAAAGGTTTAAAAATAATTAAAACAATTTTTAATCAATTGGAAAATTATAAAGCATGCACAAGATGTCAGTCATGATATAACGAGGTTTAAGCTCCATTTGGCAAGAGTTAATTTAGGGCTGTATAATTTCCCTTCAACTGGAATAAATTTGCACAATCAGACAATGACTACAGAGAGATGTATAATTTTGAACTATTGCCAAAGGGAGGTTGTCAAATATTTTTGTGTAGCCCCAAAAAGAGTCGTTTTTGCACTGCTTGTCAGGAGGCACATTTTTCTTTATGTTGCATTTGTATCATTTTTACGGTAGCTTTTGAGGTCATTCATGTTATGAAATTCTCTGTTCCTCTTTACTTGTGTGTTGTGCTGATTTATATAATTTCATTGCTGCTCCTTTATTAAGATGTTAACCCCGTCTTTCACAAACATTTTGGGCCGTATTCAGAGCCTATTTAAACATGGTCTGAACTGTAGTTATGGTTTATGTCGCCATGTTCAATCAACTCTCACAAGTTTTTTGTATTCTGAAGGCGATATTAAAGGTTACTATTTTAGTCAATGTTTAACTAGACATTGTTTAACATAAACAACGGAAGAGTGCGTGTGTGCATGCGTGCGTAGGTAGGCAGGTTTCATTTCGACTGGCGGGNGAGTATTAAAAATTTGATGTTTCATGTGTGTGTAGGTTTGATTTTGACTGGGGGGTTGGGTGGGGGAGAAAAACTTTCACTTTTATTACATATTATAGATGTGGCACAATACTTTGCATTGAAATGTGTCAACATTCAAGGAGTCCATCCAACAACATAAACATGGCACCGCCAATCTCTCATAAGCCCCCGGATGGCCGTGCTGTCACGAGGTCAGGAACCAAAGTTCCCATAACTCTTATAGTGGATTTGCAACCAAAATGCAACCCGACAGACTTTGATCAAATAATTTAGCCGGCGGTAGGCCGCTGTGTTTATGTTTTAGTTGGGCTCCGGGCCCGTATTTAATGCTGTTAACCTCTGTTGCCATCTTAAAATATTTTTCCAAACAAAAATCTAACTTAAAACTAATACGAAAATTCATTGGTTTCACTAATGCCTAATATTCAAACAATTAAATTGAAGGATGTTGCTAAGGAGATGCTTAAAGGAGGAACAAAATAAGTGTGCCACACATTTTGTAAAAAAAAATGACAATAACAAATTAAACATAACTAAAAAATGTGGCCCCTAATACTACAGAGAATTGTTGTTTACAATAATTAAAGAAGCTGACAATGGTGTATCCTAACATCTCCAGTTTGCATTAAGTTAAAACATCCTAAAGGCATAAGCCGCAGTACTTATAAATACTGTTTATTTATTTATTTATTAGTTCGTGAGAAGTACCAGTAATAACTTATGGATTGTAGTGATTCCTTTTGCTACAGAATTACCATAGATCAAAACAAAAAAGTACATAAACAACTCAAAACAGCAGCAACTATATTAAAAAAAAAGAAATGAATACATCCATCTCCACTCCAAAAATTAGAAACCAATTATTCAAAAAAATTACATGCTTCAATAGCTGCTCTTTGATGTAGACTGCTACTTTAAATATAATGCTATAAAGTAATGCTCAACAACATTACCCTACAATTTAACACTACACAAAAAGATTTTGCAAAAAAAGGATACAGGGTGCAGTGCCTGCTGGGTGTACCCAACTTACCATGTAGAACACCCCGGTACCTCACCCAGTGGCACTGCTAAAACGTCTCCGTCATCACCTCCAGTATCTTCTTCATCTGTTGTGTCCAAGCCCGAGGCCAGGGGAATAATGAATGGAGCCATATCTTCAATGTCTTGATGGACCTCACTCTGCCAGGCCTCTACAATGATCTTCTCCACGTGATCCACACATTTTGACCATCTGAACACAATATTATTCATGTTAGAAATACTGTTTGTGCATTGAAGTGTTTTACCCTTCCAACAGCTCATGGCCAATTGGTACATTTCCTACGTATCCTTACCAACTCACCAATTAGTCGGATGGGATACTACTTTATTGATCGGAACGAAAAGTTAGAATAAGCTCCCTACCCATTCATTCATAGACATTTATCACCAACTTTTCTCGTCCTTGGTTATTTACAACTCAACACCCATTTCCTTAACAGTACACTTTATAAAACTTCATCTGTTTTACTTTATACCATAACGGAATAATTACATTTAACATATTGTACCTTCTCTGTACATCATGTAAATGATCCTTCGAATTGCCCCAACAGTAAAATCATTGATGGTCTCAATGGATTTTAGATCTTGCAGTGTTTTCTTCCTCTTCTTACAAGGGGTGGCTGCCTCATCAACATTTGTCTTGTATTATCTGAGCCATTAATAATGAATTTCCTGATACTGGAACAAATATATGTGACCCATGTCTACTACAAGAAATATTTTAAAAGCACGTTTCAGTATCATGTCAAAAAGCCAAAACAATAAGCGACATACAAGGGAATGACATGAATTCCATAAATATTTATGAGAAAGTTACTCAGACTACAATTATCACAATGCATCATGGTCCATACACAGGTCGGATATCACTATGAATGGACGTTAAAAGAATGTAGCATCTTTTGAAGAAACATGTTGTTAGCGATACCGTACATCAGGTATTGGAAAATACAGTTGAGAGGGTCTTCAACTGGAGTAACCAATACCTGGCACCAGGAGAGTTCAAGTGAAGTTTACAGTACAGGGTAATCGCAAACTAATGTACTGACCAGACCTAACAAACCCTTCTTATTTATCCATGAATTGCAGTTTGTACCAATTATATGTTATCCTTGGACAGATGGGAGTGAGTACCACTACCTAATCACCTATTAAACTAACCTAAACTAACACAGGGTAGAGCACATCACATTGTTACACATCATTTGTAAACAAACCCTTGTATGTTTTTGGTATCAGTAACTGTAGTTAACCCAGAAACTGAATTATGGTCCTTTTTAAATTATGCAAATTAGGTTGGCTATGTAGCACTGAAAGTGAAAAATATGACACTGATAATCTACAATAACTAAAAGACAATGGCTGTAGAACAGCGGTGTTGGGGAAATGCATTAATACACAATTGTTTTCTTAAAAGATTATGACTGCAATTTTATTGATTACGATGTCCTCTCATGTTTAGTGAAGTGATACAGATATGTTTAATAGTAGGGGAAGTTCCAGTTATATCGACTGTAGTCTATTTAGTGATGTATAACAATGGCAATTAATGCCGCAATGTAACTTATAAATACAAAACAAGCAGTTTCTTCAGAATCTTAAAATGCACCATCTCTCCATAACCTATATAAAATTAATTGGCTATAACAAACACACTATAGAGGCAATTTTCCTTACTATTGTCAGTTGTCTTTATAATAAATTTCCACTGTATATATTTTAATTATACATTGTTATACCACCTTTTGGTTAGGTGACTCATACACTCACATTTGAGTCTATATAATCCTACAATCCTAGGTTAGTGTAAAATCCTAGGTTAGTTTAAAAATGTAAAATAGTGATTCACCCATCGTGGGGTTAGGCTCAGTTAGGTTAGGTGGGCACATATTACGAAATTAGTCGGACGTTAATGACCCTCGTATATTCGTGTTCTGCATCATTAGTAGAGTGGAAATATACAATTTTCCATAATAATTTTTTTTTTTAACGAAAAGCCCCTAAACTTAATAATTACCCAAATAAAACGTTAAAAAGACATGTAGACAACGTTCGACGACGTTATCAAGTTATTAACAAATTTTCTTTATGGTCTTGTAAACACATTTTGTTGGCCAACATAATTGACCTTAACACACACAACTTACAAACGCAATGGTTTTTAATATACCTTAGCACTGTAGATCTGGAGAGTTTCAACATTTCTGCCGCTTTTTCTGCGATGTTGCAGGGTTTCATTTCCCCTCGCCTAATTAGTGAATAACAATGATTCTGTGAGGTTAATGATGTCCTGTTGGCGTTGATGAGTGGTGACTTTCTTTTCTTCACCTTGCTAGAACTCATGACTGCACACAAAAACTACCGCAACATACAACGTAAAATACAGTAAATAAAATTTTAAGCAAACCTGAAATAAATTTAAAAAATATTAAACACGTGAGAACGCACTATGAGTAATCTCTTATACAGGTTTCAGATACAAAAGGAATCAGCACGAGAAAGTGAGCACAAATTAAAATCATACGTTATTAAAAACCAAATAATAAAGAGCAGATATTAGTAAAAAAAACCGATAAATGAATTATTATAGGTTAAACAAGATAATCGCACAAATTCTCTGACACGTGTGTCAACCACACCCCGCCGGGGCCAACAACGCAAGGAACGAAGGTTAGTAAACAAATGGCCACGCTACTTTCACCTTGAGCCTGATCATGTGACTATGCAAGAAACGTTGAAATCTAAATACGTTAGCATCACGTCATTAATAATTGGCATAATAAGATACAAGTCTTTTTGACACCCATTTGTAAGCGATAAATTAAAAATTACGTTAAAACTTTGGAACTATTTCCTCTCTTTGTGCTGGCAACCTAACGTCATAACTGTATCCGTGCTCGCCGCTGTTTGTAATGTTATATGCATGTAGCTAACAGCTAGGGTGTTTTTTCAAAGGTTGATTTTCAAAAGTATCTTCCAGTCGTGAACCGACTTAGAAAATTATTCACATAAACACAGAAATTTAATCTGCTGAAAGTCAGGAGCTCATGCCGCATAGGAATTATCTTGGCGGTATGCTTTTTGTAACAAGATGTGTGCGTCATTGATTATAGCTCACCTGTCATTCAAACATTCCTTGTGACTTACCGCCCACTATCATATAACAACTCTGTACTCCTCTTCCACTTGCTTGTGCGGGACAAACCGGCGATTGCTTAACACTACTCCCTCCTCAAATCTGTTTGTCCCTAACAGACTCTCCAACATCAGGACCTTTGTAGAGTGCTAGTCGGTGTATGTGGACAACTTTCTGCTTCGCCAGAGAGCCTTGACAACAAATCTGAAAGACTACATCATTGATCTTCTTAAGAATTCGGTAAGGGCCTTCCCAACATTTCTGCAGCTTTGGGCAGGTACCCTTTACACCTCTGTGGGTTGTACAGCCACACCAGGTGCCCTTCTTGAAATACCTTGTCCAACATTTTCCTATCATAGCGCATCTTTATCCTGTCACTATTTATTTTGAGGTGGTGTCGAGCAAACTCGTCAATGCTATCTAGTCTGTTACATAATTCTCTGGCATAATCAGGCACTGCAGTTTCTTCTTCTGTCGTTCGGCCAAACAGCAGGTAAATAGGAATGCGCAGCTCTCTTCCAAACAGCATCCTTGATGGTGTTACCTTAGTAGACTCGTGAACTGCCCAGTGGTAAGCAAGGAAAAACAATGACATCTTTGAATCTCAATCCCTTTGGTGTTCTGCCATCAAGATTGACAGGTATTGCTCAAGAGTTGCAGTTAAGCCTCTCGAACATTCCATCCGACTGAGGGTGTGAGGCTGCAGTCCTAGTCTTTTTCAGCCCCAGAATATTTTTTACCTCCTGGAACACTGCAGCATCAAAGTTTCTTCCCTGATCATTGTGGAGTTCTAGTGGCACCCCAAACCTCGAGAAGTCATGCTCTATAAGTGCATCTGCCACAGTACATGCTTCTTGTTTTGGGAGGTGAATGACCTCAGGCCACTTATTAAAGTAATCTTGGGCCACCACTAGATACCGATTACCACTCTCTGTGACAGGAAAGGGCCCAGAATATCTATTCCCATCCTCTTGAATGGGGTTCCAACATAGTATTTCTGGAGGTGACCTTGTCTCCTGGTCCTTGGGCCCTTCCTCGCAGTGCAGGTGTCACAGATTCGGCACCACTTCTCAACATCGTCCAGACAATGAAGCCAGCAGAATCTCAGTCTAATCCTGTCAAGGGTCTTATTAACACCAAAGTGTGTACTGGCTGCCGCATTATGCGGTTTATTTAAGACTTAGGAACCCTACATTCTGGGAGGACCAACTGTAACCGTGTATGTTTTCCATCATTACTTTCCCAGTTTCTGTAAAGTATGGCCTTCTTCAGTACGGGGGAATTCCATTGTGCCCAGTATGCTTTGACTGCTGTGCTCAGACTAGATGTCTCTTCCCATTTTGGCAGACAGTCAGCAACTTTCCACTTTAGTAATGGCTGCAAAGTGGGATCATTCAGCTGATCTTTCCTAATACCCTCATCACTCCTGGTAGGTGTCCCATCACAAAATATAGAACCTTGAATTCTTGTCCTCTGTACCTATAGTGATTCGCCATTGTCTTCCTGGCATCACAATGACCACAGAATGGCTCGCATGGCCTCCTAGAAAGTGCATCTACATTGCTGTGAAGGCTTCCAGATCTGTGCTGCATTTCAATGTCATATTCTTGAAGATGCTGTATCCACCGGGCTATTTGACCTTCGGAGTTCTTAAAATTTAGTAGCCAGCAAATTAAGTATAGTCTGATCTTAGAATAAAATTTCCACCATAAAGGTAGGGGTGAAAGTGTGAAATTGCCTTCACCAAGGCCAGAAGCTCCCTGCATGTAACACAGTAATTTCTCTCAGGCTTATGCAATGCCTTACTGAAGTATTCTAGTGGCTTTTCCTTCCTATCCTGAAGCTGAGATAACACAACTCCAATGCCTACATCACTAGCATCAGTGTCCAAAATGAACATGTCATCACTTTTGTGGGAAACCCAGGACTGGTGGAGATATCAGAAATTCTATTAGCTTACTAAAAGTATCTTCACACTCAGTGGTCCAATGAAATGTAATTTTAGTCTCAGTCAGTTCATGTAGTGGCTTGGCGAATGTGGCGAACCCAGGTACAAATCGACGGTAATAGGAACATAATCTCAGAAAATTCAGCACTTCAGTTTTGTCAGTTAATGTCGGCCAAATTCTTATTACTTTGGTCTTTTCTGGGTCTGTTCCTATTCCATGTGCTGACACTACATATCCCAAGAAATTAATTTTCTTTTGGAACAAGTGGCACTTCTTAGGAACTAGTTTCAAGTTGTCTACTGCAACTTTCTGGAATACAGAGGCTAAGGCTGGTATTCATAGTCACTTTTGCTACGGTGATGTGAGCCACATTCGGTATACATCTTGTTTTGGCAGGAAAACGAGATTCTTAAACGGTTAGCGAGTTGTTTGCATGGTGGTTACAGTTGCGGGCACTCTCAAAGTTGTGAGAGGCCTTGATCTACCCTAAACAACTCGTGTCCCGTTAACCTCTTCTGGTTTTTGTAAAAATGGCGTGCACCCTATAGCATTTCGACAATCGAGATACATTGCATTGGCAGATAAAATTATTTTTAAGTGGCGACATTCTGTTCTTGACTCACACAAATGATGGGGTTGAAAATAATAAAGAAAATTTTAAAATATACCTCAAAAACCGATGGATTAGGTACAATTATATTTATCTGTTACTCGTTCATTATATCGTAGTTTGATGCAGCATAAGTCTTATTTTAAATGGCTACCAAGTAGATATGTTTAAAATTCTCAGCAAAATTAGGAATAGATCTAGTATCACACAGCTTACTTTATTTATGAGTAGGCCAACTTATTTGTTCTAGAAAGGAACTTTCCATGAATTCTATGGAACTATCTGTAAAATCTCTAATTGATTTTTGTTGTTTGTGCTGCTAATAAATTGTTTTGAGGAAAGCAATATAAGTTCCGTATTGTTTGAGTTGCAAGAAATATAATATTAAAAATTAAAAAAATCTCTTTCTGGATTAGGATTTGAACATGCCTTAAAATATCAGAAGTCTCCTATTATATTCACAGGACCACCAAACACATCTTACTAACCAAACAAAGTTTTGGATTAAGTATTCTTTTCAACGTTTCCTATAACTATTCATATTGTTTGATTATAACAGCTTGTTGTAGGTTTTAGTGTTCGTTTTTTAAATTGAAAAGTATCAGTTTTATAATTTTTTGCCACATTAGAGAGAATAATGCTTTCACAGAATATATAGAACAAATTGTGAAATGTTTCATAAGGGCATTTGTTTCATTTTCCGTTAGTACTAATTTTAGTAGCATACACATTAATTAACAAATATTTTTAACAATAAATATGCTCTTCTGTGAATCCATTTTTGTTAAAACATTGTTCCTAACTGCCAATAGATGGAAACATGCTTTGAATATTTTTAGCCTTGCATGTAGGGCTCAGAAAATCATCTGACTATCAAACGCCTTGCGAAAGAGGATCTCACAAACTTTGTTCATGAATTCAAGCTCTGTTTACGAGATATTTAAGAGACAGTCCCCTTTTATATGCAAGGAGTTTGCGGGACCTCAAACAAAATGTTTAAGAATGCCACCCTAAACGTGATAGGAGCTCTCAAATGTCCTTCCTGTCAGAATGTCATCTTGGTTAACCTGACAGATGTCTAAAGGCAGGACTTTTTCCATCAGGCTTTTTCCATCAGGCATTCAAAGGTGGCCGAGGCTTTACACAGCCCAAAAAGCATAACTTTGAACTGCCAAGTTCCTTTCCCTTGGACAAAAAATGCTTTCTTCTCTTTGTCCTCTGGGGTCACCTCGCACTGCCAGTACCCACTTTTCATGTTGAAAGTAAAACCATTGCGAACCTGCTGGGCTGTTCAATGGGTCATCTATCCTTCGAAGTGGATAAGAGTCTTTCTTTGTCACATTATTAAGCTTGCGATAATCTAAACGAAACCTCAGAGAGCAATCTTTTTTCTTAAATACAATGGGTGACGACCATGGACTAACTGATGGTTCTATCACATCTAACTCCCTCATTTCCTTCAGAATTCCCTCAACTGCCTCATGCGGAGCTAGTGGCAGTCGTCTTTGTGGCTGCCTTATAAGCCTGGCATCTCCGGTATCAATGTGATGGCAGTTCACGTTAGTCCTTCCAAGGTCATTTGGTCCACACGAGAAGGCATCCCTATTTCACTGCAGTAATTCAGAGATGGCCTTCTCATGGTGCCAGTTAAGATTTTCTCTTGTTCATGCTAGCAGTTAATCCAGTGCATCTGGTAGAGGACATTCTATTTGTTCTACTTTAGAATCTTCTGGAATATTTGGAAATATTTGTGCGACCTGTTTTCAAACACCTATCATGGCCCCCTCCTCAAGACGAATGCCACTATCGGACAAATTTATCATTCTAACTGGAAAACTGTCAGAATTAGAAGAGACAAAAGACCTTGCTACAGCGACTTTACCTGGCAGGATGCCAACCCTCTCTACTGGCTCAATTAAACCCAAATGACTGACAAATTTTCCTTGACATCTTCCTGTAATGACAATTTCACTAGAAGTGGGCAGCACAGAGGGTTGACTGCAGACTACTGGGCAGCTAATTGGGGAGGACAAATCATGCAGTGTTGACACTACCAACTCTGTACTGCCTACCCATAGCACACCAAGTCGAGTATCGATACATCACCCCACCCTACGCAGTACATCAAGCCCCAAAATACATTAATCCTCTATTTATACTATGTACATGTCATGCTCTATGTTAAGGTTACCAAGCTTCAAGATTACTTTTCTTTTACCTCTAACAGGTGTGGTTTCACCTGTTACTGTAGTCAAATAGCACCGTTCTGTACTGTCGTCTGGCATTTGCTGGAGAGAAGGCTTAATGATGTTTGGTCATACTTATGTTATGGTGGCACAAGTGTCGACGACTATTTGACAAGGAACATAATTCGAGCTCCCCTTCACCAGTATTACATCCCAATCTCACTGTTCGTCTGACCAGCCATTCAGGGTGGTGACTATTTCAAACTGGTGTTGGTACTCCCGCCAAGAAGTCTGGCAATCATAAGGGGCGGGCTTAATTGAAAGTCCCTTCCCCACTCCTGGATGCATGATACCAATGCTGCAGAGCTGCTGACTATCCTCCAAGGCTGCTGCCTTGGTTACGACTTGTACTGTTCCCTCACTTTTCTTGGCTGGCAGTGTTGTGATAGAATCCTGCTGCTGCAGAAATTCCTGCTATGCCTTCTTCATTACAATTATGTCCTGTTTCAGTTCATTATCGACATTGTCCATCCTTTCACTGTCACTGTCTATTCTTCCACTGATAGTGTCCATCTGTTGTTTACACTGTTCACTATTTCATTTACACTGTCCATTCTCGTGTTCACTAACTCGCTAATGCCATTTCCTGTCTACATTTTCATTTACTGTGTTTATTTTACTGTCAGCATTATCTATTTTCTTATCTACTGACTCACTTGCATTAGTTATCTGGCTATTTACATTCTTGTTTACACTATTTACATTATCATACACATAATTGATTTTGGTATTTACATCTTCTTTAAGCTGTTTACACTTGCACTCACACTAACCATCTGTCTACCTAGACCCTCAATTAATGCTCGCAGTGCTTACAGTTCTGCAGACATTTTTCTAGTTTAACATTCACTGCAATGGTTGTACAAAACAGTTTTTATTTTGCAGCCTACAGCTGTTAAAATTAATTAATTTTAAAATATTACTAATTACTTGCCTACTGTCTAACTTAATTTACCATTAAATGCCTCCCTCCCACTTCTGACACCATTGTTACACAATATGCCTGAGGGACATATCCGACTTCGTAAGGGATGGAAGTCTTAAAAAAAATAAAAAGAACTAAATTTGATTTTTAAGATTTTCATACAGATTCACTGCATTATTCTATCTATTGCAAGCACAATATTTAATGTATATTTTAACTCTAATTAATGTAATCTTAATGTCTCTGTTTGGTTATAATCAATTAACTCATACTCATCATTAACACACTTTGTCATTTGCTATAATTTGTAATTTATTTCACTCACGCATCCATTCCAATAGTCCAGTCTGCCAGTCACACTATTCACTGCATCAATGCTCGCAGTCGCAGATTTTCCTCCCGCTGATCACTTCTCTCGCCGTTCGTTTCTCTTGCACATCATCTATCGCTAAAACTCCAGTCACTCATCTACTAAATAACTCCCGGCTCTGAGGCCTGTCGCACTTTTATACTCGCTGACCTTGACCTGGAAACTTTGACTCGCCCCGAGTCACACTGAGAGAAACTAGGGCAGTAAACTACTAGAAAATTCTTCAGACAAACTCAGAAATTCAATCTGCTGAAGGCCAGGAGCCCATACTTCAAAGTGATTATCATGGCGGTACGCTTTTCATAACAAGATATGCACGTCTTGGATTATCGCTCACCTGTCATTCAAACATCCCTTGTGACTCGCCGCCCACTATCATATAACAACTGGCCTCCTCTTCCGCTCGCTTGTGCGGGACAAACCAGCGATTGCATAACACTATATTCATGGTGTAGCACAGTGACCATGATGTCACATGCAATGTCCAGTTCTCAAAAAGGGGTATAAGTTGAGCAGTTTGTTCTTTTCCTACACAGGCAAAAACATATATTTTCCCAGTTTGCATTTGCATTTTTAGAAATCTGGTACTGACCTGCACTCCTCACACTCACAAAACTGGGTGCAGTGTGTCCTTGTCTGCTGCGTTGTAGTGCCAGGTCAAATGGAAACTAAGTGGGAAGATGCGGCCCCCCATCCCTCAACCTGAGAGCCTTTTTGTTGTCTGCAATAGATGGCCCCAAGTTGATGGGTGGGTCTGTGCACTTGCCAGGACCACGGGTAGTTTTTACCCCAAGTAGGAAGCAGTGGTGGTGAGTTGGGGCAGTTGCCTCCCCTTGGCACAGTGCGGAGATGGCTGTGAGGGGAGATGAGGCTTTTGCAGACTGTGCAGTGCATTCACAGTGAAGCTTGCATTGAGTGAAGTGGTGGTTGGCGAGGCGCCAGGTGTTGAAGTCATAGGTGTCGTTTCATGCTGATGTCGAGAGGAGAGATGGGTGCAGCGTGACTTGGAGTCATCGCAGTTTTGTTAGGGTGGGGTTGGCCTCCAGTGAGTCTCCAAATTTCCAGCAGGTGTCTCATTTAACATGCCTTTTGGGACATCTCCAACGGCTTGCTCGTGACACAGGGTGTTGTGGAGCAGCTGTTGGTAGAGGGAAGAGCAGGGGGTGGTGTGAGTGACAGTGGTGGTTGATATAGTAGTTAAGACAATGTTATGAAGTATGATGCATTTAGCACACTCTTGCATTATATACACTGGATGAAAATCTAGCACATGTTGATATCAAACTAATGCTATAAAATGGCCTATATAATTAACAAAATACATGAAGCACTGTAGAATGACAAGAATATGGCACAAACACTAGCAAAACATTGCATGAAATATTTAGCAAGAAGCTAAAGAAACATTTACAAAAGTATGTAAACACTAGGACAAGGGAATGACAGATTTTCATCAACAAAATAATAATCGCTTGAGAATAATTAACCTGTTACTAATAAATATTAGAAAATATTTTAATGGAACACTAATTTATTGATAGTTCAGCGCTGCAGCTTCCCTTGGGTAGGACACATGATAGCATAGAGTGGGGAGGGGTGCAGTGGCTTCCCTGTTGTTCCTCTCTCGTGCACCACGTGGGAGTGACAGTGGTGACGCAGGCTCGTGCAAGCCAGGGATGAAAATGCAAGAAGCACTGCCAGATGCGGTGTCTAAACAGTAGTGTGGCAACATTGAAGCTAGGCAGTGAGCGCATATCACACTGTTCGTGCAGGAGTAGTGATGCTATATTCTAAAGAGAGAAGCACATAAGTTTGTGATTAGACTGGTTTCAGTAATGGAGTTTGCTGTCACACAGCCTGTTGCACACACAAGAGGTGTAACACATTATCACTCGTGGGCGTGACTGTTTCACCAGGCCCAAATCATCCGCATGGCTGCTGCAGTGCTTAACCCAGTGTTGCGATCGGATGGGCCAAGGTGGCGGGGCGCAAAGTATAATCATCAATCCCTTGTGAGTTTCATAATGATTACTTTTTTGAATCAAAACATATTTCTGTATTTGTGGACACTAAATCCATACCTTCTCCTTACACACTTGTTCCTTTACAACCACAACCTAAGTATCACTTAAAATTCCTCATCATCAAATATTCTTGAAAGGCAACATGTTGTGACACAAATACTGTAAAATGGAATTTTCAGGAAAAATTATCAATTACGATTTTAAATTTGGCAGTACCATTTGAGAGAAAAGTTTATTGATTACCCAAATTTATCTTAATTACTTTATATGTAACTTCCAAAGTAAAATCTCACAAAAATTCTGACTAATTAAAGAAAATGAAGCGCCTAAATCAACAAGCACAGAACCTACAGTAGCTATTATTTACATAATCAGCCGTCACCTAAAAGAAATTAACACAATCAAATAGTTCAAATCAGTCTCTATGAAGAGTTTATTAACACCTATTTTATTAAAATTAAAAATTATGTATTGGATATGTGACAGTTACAGTATTAAAAATGAAGTCTGTATCACTCATCCATTCAGTCCCCCTTATTTCTGTTCAGATACCACCAGTTTTTCCTGTCCAGAATGTTCTGGAGTATCTAAGGCGCTCCTGTATGTAGCTGCACTCTTGATCATAGCTGCCGCACATACTCTCGTCAGTCACAGTCTTCTTTGTTCACATTTTGCCACCCACACTTCACCAAATGGCTATCATAGACTGCTGACCCTCTGGCTGTGGCTGTGTTTATAGTGTCAGTGTGCTTTGATCCAGAACCTTCTCACCTTGCATCAAGGGAGGATATGACCAGAAAGTTTGTGCAATAGCCAGCAGCCACCATCTCCATCTGTCGGTATTATTGGAATAGTTTCGCTAGAGCAAAGACATAATTCTGCTATTGAAATGCGTAAACCCAATTTTTGAACACTCAATTGTAGAATCATATACCAGAATAGAGCTGTGGAGTTTAAAAACCAATCCAATAGCAAGGCAGCTGCTGGAATTTTAATTCCTCCAGAGATTTGTCTGGTAATACCATTGTGTATACAGAAATTAAAAAATATAACTTCCTTGTGCTTTAATACAAATATAATGAACAAATTATATTAAAAGCTAAAACAGTTACCACATATAAAATATTATAATTGCATTATATAATGCGGAGAAAAAATTCCTATTATGCTAATGCTAAGATGGCAGAAGAAAACTCACAGAAGTGTTGTGAATATGAAATAAACCACACTGAAGAGCCAAAAAAACTGGTACACCTGCCTAATATTGTGTAGGGCCCCCGCGAGCACGCAAAAGTGCCGCAAGACGACGTGGCATGGACTCGACTAATGTCTGAAGGTATGCAGGAGGCAATTCACACCATGAATCTCGCAGGGCAGTCCACAAATCCATAGGAGTGTGAGGCGGTGGAAATCTCTTCTGAACAGCACGTTGCAAGGCATCCCAGATATGCTTAAAAATGTTCATGTCTGGTGATTTAGGTGGCCAATGGAAGTCTCTACAGTCAGAAGAGTGTTCTTGGAGCCACTCTGTAGCAACTCTTGACGTGTGGGGTGTTGCATTGTCCTGCTGGAATTGTCCACGTCCGTCGGAATGCACAATGGACATGAATGGGTGCAGGTGATCGGACAGAATGCTTACGTATCTGTCACCTGTCAGAGTCATATGTAGATGTATTAGGGGTCCCATTTCATGCCAACTGCACACGCCCCATACCATGACAAAGCCTCCACCAGCTTGAACAGTCCCCTGTTGACATGTAGGGTCCATGGATTCATGAGGATGTCTCCATACCTGTACACGTCCATCCGCCTGATGCAATTGGAAACGAGACTCGTTAGACCAGGCAACGTGTTTCCAGTCATCAACAGTCCAATGGCGGTGTTGGCGGGCCCAGGCGAGGCGTAAAGCTTTGTGTTCTGCAGTCAACAACGGTACACGAGTGGGCCTTCGGCTTCGAAAGCCCATATCAATGATGATCCGTTGAATAGTTCGAACGCTAGCACTTGTTGATGCCCCAGCATTGAAATCTGTGCCAATTTGAGAAAGGGTTGAATGTCTGTCACGTTTAATGATTCTCGTTAGTCGTCGCTTGTCCTGTTCGTTCACAATCTTTTTCCGTCCGCAGCGATGTCAAAGATTTGACGTTTTACCGGATTCCCTATATTCACGGTACACTTGTGAAATGGTTGTACGTGAAATTCCACATTGTTTGGCTACCTCGGAGATGCTGTGTCCCATCTCTCGTGCGCGGACTATAACACCACGTTCAAACTCACTTAAATCTTAATAACCTGCCATTTTAGCAGCAGTAACCGATATAGCAACTTTTCCAGACGCTTGTTGTCTTATATAGGCGCTGCCAACCGCATTGCGTTACTCTGATTGGTTCCATACCTCTGTTATTTTCCTACGCACGCCTATACCAGTTTTTTTTTGCTCTCCAGTGTATAACATGGAATGCTGTAACATAGAACAAGTAATTTCATTTTGCAAGAAACACTGTAATTGTCAAAAGCAGTTAGCACTAAACTATAACATAAACATGAAAATACTTTGAGTTTGTCACATATTGAGATGCTCTGCTGCACAACTAAAAAGATTTTTCTATCCACATGCCTGTGCAAATAAAAGCCAGTGAGGTAACCTATATGCTCAGCCACAATAAATAAACTAAAATATAACAGCCAAAACCATATATTTTGCTGAGACTAAATTAATTTATTTAATAATTACATTTAAAGTCATGTTTAATGTACAAATAATTTCAGAAATATAAAATTTATACATATTCATTAATATTTACATTTAATGTATAAGTAAATAAAGATTTGGCATTTTAAGAACTACAACAAAAGTCAAGTAAATGTGAAGTTTAAAATAAGTATGTAGTTGACTCGCAATAGTCCGACACGCACTGTAGTCCGACGCGCCTGTTAGTTGAGTCACCCGAGCTTCATTTTGAGCGCTTTGTTTACCATACCATTTGCCGTTCCTGTCGCGACAGGAAACACCCTCCTGTCCCTCCGCATGCCTACTCAGTTGCTTGTTTAGACGTCTGAATTCAGTTTCATCGCAGATGTCTTAGTGCATTGTTACAGTACGTATTTTTGTTTAAAGAGTGTTATTATAGTGTTGTGAGTTGTTCAGTTATACTGTATAGTGTAGTGTTGTAATGGTGAGCACAAGTTCAAAACGTGAGCATAAAACATTATATCTATCTGATAAATGGGAAATTATTAAGAGATATGACCGTGGTGAAACTCCGTCGTTATGTACTTCGTATGACATAGGGTGAGCTACAGTTTGTGATATCTTGAAAAATAGAGAAAAAATTGAAAACTATATGAAGTATGTTGATGAAAAGCCCATTAAAAGAAAAACCCTTAAAATGAGTGAGTTTCCTCAAGTTGAGGACGCTCTTTACACCTGGTTCAAACAACAAAGAAGCAAACATGCACCCATTTCAGGAGACATTTTAAAACAAAGAGCCTAATTTTTTATAATGAAATTACAAAAAAAATCGACTTCCGTGCAAATGATAGTTGTTTTGAAAATTTCAAAAAGTGCCATGGTATTCTATTCCTACAGATGAGCGGAGAGAAATTGTCTGCTGACGAGTCTGAGATTTCTGTATTCATCCAGAAACTGAATGTAAAAATCACTGAACTAGGCCTAACACTTGAACAAGTTTATAATGCAGATGAGACGGGCTTAAATTGGCAGCAACTTCCATGTAAGACGTTTGTCACTCAAGAGGAAAAACATGTTTCTGGAAGAAAACTTCAAAAAGAACATCACTCTGATGGTATGTGCTAATGCTTCAGGAAGTCATATGTTAAAACTATTGGTTGTGGGGAAATCAAAATCTCCCCGTGCATTTAAAAACATTAAGGTTGAATCTCTGCCAGTTATGTACATGAGTCAAAGTCGAGCGTGGGTCACTAAAGAAGTTTTTCATGATTGGTACACTAACAGTTTTGTCCGACAAGTAAAACAACACTTGAACAAGAAAAAGTTGCCAGTGAAGGCCATTATCTTATTGGACATTGCACCAGGACATCCTGACAAGGAAGAATTGAGAGTTAAGACAGCTGATGGCTATATAGAGTCTTTGTACTTGCCAAAAAATACAACCGCTCTCATTCAACCGATGGACCAAAATGTTATCAAGACTCTCAAGGCACATTACAAGAAGCGCACCTACTTACGGAAATGGAGCCAGTAGAATCTCAGTTAAACTATGTCAAGAGTCTTATTTACATCTTAGTGTTCACCTGCTGCTGTATTATGCAGTTCTTTTAGAAGTTCTGGGATTCTGCACTATGATAGGACCAATTATAAGTGCATGTGTTTCCCATCACTATTTTCTCAGTTCCTGTAAAGCACAACATTCTTCAGTATAAGGGAATTCCACTATGCCCAGTATACCTTGATTGTTGGGGACAGACTGGGTATCTCCTTCCATCTTGGTCAACATCCAGCTTCTTTTCACTGATTGATTGGAAGCAAGGTGCAGTCATTTAGTTGATCCTTCCCAATGCCCTCATCATCCCATATAGATGACCATCACAGGATACAGAGCCATGAATTCTTGTCCTCCTTGCCTTCAATGATACACCACACTTTTCCTCCTGATGTTCACAATGACAACAAAATGGTCTCTTGGAAAGGGCATCTTCATTGATGTGAAGGTGTCCAGACCTAGGATGTATTTCAAAGTCATATTCTTGCGGGTGCTGTATCCACTAGGTATTTGGCCTTTGGGGTTCTTGAAATTTAGTAACCAGAGTAATGATGTATGATCAATTCTTTGGATGATGTATCTGCAATGAAGGTAGGGGGAAAAGTGTGCAATTGCCTTCATCACATTCAGGAGTTCATTGCGTGTCACAGTAATTTCGCTCAGGCTTGTGTAGTAACGTACTGAAGTATTCCAATGGCCTCTCTTTCCATCCTGGATCTAAGATAACACAGCCCCAATACCTAAATCACTAGCTAACATCAGTATCAAAAGTGAACTCACTCTCACTACTGGGTAACCCTAGGGCTGTGGGAAATATCAGAATTTCTTTTAGTTTATTAAAAGCAACTTCGCAGTCAGGGGTTCAATGAAAATTTCTTTTTTCTTCTGTCAATTCATGCAGTGGCTTTGCCATCATGGCAAACACTGGCACAAATTGCTGAATTAATTTTCTTTTGTAAACGGTAACACTTCTTAGGAACTAGTTTCAGGTTGGTGGTGGCTACTTTCTGAAACACAGAGTTCAGGTGCTCTTCAAATGGCCTTCCTATGACCACAGTGTAATATTAATTACATATGGCAAATGTCTTAGGTGAGAATTTTCTCCATCAGTCATTTAAAGGTGGCAGGGGCATTGCATAGTCCAAAGTGCATAACATTTAATTGCCAGGTTACTTTCCCCTGGGCACAAATGGAACTCACACTTTGTCTTCTGGCGCCACCTGACATTGCCAGTGCCCGCTCTTCATGTCCAAAGTAGAAAACCATTGTAAACTTGCTAGGCTGTTCAGTTTGTCATCTATTCTCATTAGTGGATAAGAATCTTTCTTGGTCACATTATTAAGTTGGTGGTAGTCAACACAAAACCTCATAGAGCCATATTTCTTTTTAACAAGCACAATGGGAGAAAACCATGGATTAACTAATGGTTTTATCACTTCTAACTCCATCTCTTTCACAATATCCTCAGCCACCTCACATGAAGCTAGCAGTGTAGTCTCCTTGGCGGCTGCTTTATAGCCCTGACATCCCTTGTTTCGATGTGATGGTTTGCAACATTAGTTCTGCCAAGGTCTTTTGGCCCCAGGAGAAAGCATTCCTATTCCTTTTTAATAATTAATAAACAGCCTTCTCTTGTCACCAGTTGAGGTTTTCTCTTGTTCTTTTTAGCAGTTCTCCCATAGCATTTGGTAGAGGACATTTGGTGTTTTGTGGCATCGAAGCATCAGGAACATTTGGAAGTACCTGTGAGACCTGCTTGTAAATCCCTATTGTGGCCCCACCTCAAGATGAATAGCACTACCAGATAAATTCATCATCCTTACTGAGAAACAATTTTGAGTTTGAAGAGATCAAACTCCTTGCTAAAATGACAAAATCTGGTAGAATGCCATCTTTCAGGGCTGTTACGATTATGTCCAACCATCTGACAAAATTTTCCTGGCATCTGCTTGGAATAACAATTTTGCTAGAAGCAGGGAGCATAATGGACTGACTACAAACTACCAGGCAGCTCATTGGCAAAGACAAATCTCATCATGTTGACACCATCAGCTTGGTGTTGCATGCCCATAGTACACCCAATCAAGTGTCTATACAGCACCCTAGCATATGTTAACACATCTAGTTCCATAATACATTCTTTCTCTAATTTTGCGATGTAGATATTGTTCTCTATACTGAAGGGAATTCAACTTGAACTTTACCTGTCTCTAACCTCTTAACTGGTGTGGTCTCACCTGTTATTGTAGTAAAATAGTACTGTTTCATGTTGTCATCGAACAATTGCTGGGGGGAAGGCCTGATGATGTCCGGTATTACCACATTTACAATCGGCCCTCTGTCGACAACCATCTGGCAAGAAACATAATTCTGACTCCCTTCCGCCAATCTGACATCTGGGTCCTGTTTTGCTGAATGCACCTGCAAGAACATTGGGACCTTCCCTCCAGCAATCACCAACCTTTGCCCCTCAATATCTGTGTTTTCAATTTTCCTGAAGTTGTTGCACACTTGCTTGCCCCTCACTGCCTGCTTTCTGGTGGCTGCTGTTGTTGAGAGCAGTTGGCTGTCGGGTACTCTAGCTGTCCACGTGACCAACACTTAGGCCTTTTGGGTGGGGGACGATGAGGCTCTGCAGCACAGCCCCTGGAAGCAGTGTCCCTCATGGTCGTCTGCAACTCCCTCAATGACTTCTTCTTGGTGCTGTAGTCATCGTCTTCGTTCTGTATCATTGCCCACACTGGACATTAGGGCACTTATGCATGTCATGCTGACTCCGCCTCCAGTGCTTGAGCCAGGGAATCCTGCATGGTGTGAGGTGCAGCCAGGTGTACAGCTTGCCGCACCTCTGTTTCAGCGATAATGTCAACAAAGAAGCAGACTGCAATGACATTGTGTGTCTCCTCGGAGCACCTCTACAGAGACAGGAGGGATAGCCGTACAATGTCCTGCCTCAGTTCCTGCAGTGGTTCCACTTGTCACTGGGTGTGGCTTCGTATTTGAGCATGGTAAGCATGTCGCAAGTATCAGTCGCAGAAACGCAGTGCCAAGGCCAACACCAGTGTGGTGTACTCCAGTTAATGTCTTTTTGTGAGGGATTTCTGTATGCTCAGTGCAGGTCCCCTCAGTACAGCAGCAAGGTAGTATGCCCGCTGCTTGTCAGTCCATCCATTCAGGGTGGTGATGAACTCAAACTGGTGCTGGTATTTGCACCAAGGTGTCCATTCATTATAAGGGGATGGCGTAATTGTGATGCCTTTACCCTCCCCTGGTTGAGGCATACCCACACTGCAGAACTGCTGGGCCTCTCCTGTAATCGCTTTATTGGTGGTGACCTCTGCCTTCTCCATGCTGTCCGCACTCATTGGCTTGGTGGTGGTCAAACTCAGCTCCTCCTCAGCTGCTGCACATGCTTTTCCCTGCTGTTGTAGGAATTCTTGCCAGTGTTTCTTGAGGGTGCTCACCTCCTGTTCCACCTTACACTCAACAATGTCCAACCTTTCGTTAGTACTGTCCACACAGCCACACAGTCTATTGGGTTATTCATTAACTTACTAATACCTTTTATCTTTCGGTCTGCATTTTTGTTCAAACTTTCTATTTTTCTGTCCACGACTTCGGTAAAACAGTCAAACCAGTTTGCTAACACAACTGATTTGACTGTTTACAGATTCACTGACACTACTAATTTGACTATTTATAAACTCACTCAATCAAAACTTCAAGTGCTTCTGTTTCTGCTGACATTTTCCTTGTTAGCATGTGTATATTTATATTAATTTCATTTTCCTACTTCTTCTGTATTGTTTTTACAAAGATAACTTACTAGTTAATAGCCTACTATATAATTTTATTTACAAAATATTAGTTGAAAGGAAAAAAATGTTTCCATCCCACTTCTGACACCAGTGTTACAATTTTCCAAAGTATGTTGGCGTAGCCAGGTTCTTTAAGGGATGGATGTCTTAATTAAATAAAAGAGTGAGTAATAATTTTCTAATTTTATTTATAAACAATCCAGAAATCATCCAAACATATTATCTTGCTATTTACAGCTAATATTTACATTATTGTCCATCACCTCACTGAAATTAACACAATTGAACACTTATAACAAGTTTTTATAAACAGCTTTATAACACTTACTGAATTAATATTAAAATTATATATTTGCTATATGACAGTCCCAGAATTTAAAATCATGTCTGTATTATTCGTCCACCATATTTCAATCCAGATATCACCAGTCTTTCCTATCCAGAACATTCTGGTGCATCCTGGGTGCTCACATACACATATGCACTCTACTCATCTTATAACTTGCCCTCCATAGTACTCAAGTGCTTCACTCATTACAGTACACACACTCGCCTTCCACAGTCTTTGTTTGCAGTTGCTGCACTTTGCCTCTGAGGCGATCACAGACTACCAACTATCTATAGGGGCTGGTGCGTGATCGAGAACAATCTTCACACATTGGTTCACGCTAAGAGGGGAAATATCCAGAAAGTTTGCACAATGAGTCACATCTGCTGACTGCTCCAGCAGAGGGAGGGAAGGTGGCACCACCTCCCCAGTGACGTAGTGAATCTATCTAGGGAGGGGCCAGGGAGAGCAGGTTAAACACAGTGACCCACCCCTTTTAATGTAAGGATTAATGCTCTCCTGGCATGGGGAAGGGCTTGCACGCAATAATATTGTTCAGTGCAAACAAATACTTTTCACTTAAATTTATTTGGTATGTGTAACTATAATCTTTATCTCAGTGTACAGCTGTGCCACACAACTGGCAATGATGCAGAGTCATGATCAGTGAAACGTCCCTGGTCCACACTGTCTGTATTGTGTATCTTTCCTTTGGTGTGATGGCAAAAGACCAACTCCTGGTGGGAACTGTCCTGATCCAACCATTATATCATTCATCACACGCATGCATTATACAGAGAACTGTTTTCACATGCTGACCGTGATAAAAAATCTTGCTACAGAAATGGTGATCTGATATACAGTAGGTGTGGAAACTGCTTTAACTCCAAAGTTGCAAATCCACTAGAGTAAAGAAAGTTGAGCCAATCAGAAAATGAGACATCAACTTTGTGACTTTGTGACTCGCAATCTGACTGTGTGTACTTGGGAAAACCTCACAGTACTTGGTATAGCAAAGTACCTGCCTGAAGGTAGGATCACTGCTATTTGCAGGCAGCACACAACAATTGGGAACCCAAGTTGACTAGTGAATTTCTGGTAATGGTCACATTCTTTCGCAGAAACCCAAAATGTCTCGCAACGATTTCCAAGTAAAAATAAAGTAATGAATTTGCTACATTTTTCATCATTTCCAGCAGGAATTCTTGTTGTGGCATGGCAAGCAGGTGGCAGAAGTAATTCATTTATGTTGGTGTTTCCTGTGATTAATCGTTTTCATTAGACAAACAGTTTCAGTAGCTTTCATACAGTCCCAAAACTTGGAGAAGGGTTATTACGGTTTTTTAAAAGTAGACAAAAATAGTAAACAATGAATTCAAGTTTGTTTTGCAAAAATACTAGCAAATCACCACCTGATTCCATTATACTATTACAAATAATATGATACACTGTATTTTTATAGTCTGCTGAGCTTCCAACAGCCTCCCAGATTTATAAAATATAATAGATAATCAGTTTTCATCAAATCAAAAAACATAATGAAAGGTCCAACTCAAATTGGACCTTTCATTAGGGCAGCTGTTCTGCCCCTCCTAAATGTTCTCCATTATTTTAACCAGAGTAAACAGATGTTTTTTTTAGTGTGATTGGCTGATGTTTCAGGAAGGTCTCCAGCCATATCTTATTGTCAGTCATTTGTAATATGCTGTTGCAAAATTTTTCCAAAATTTGGAGGATAATATTTTTTAGATTAACCTAACTTTAAAAGTTTTTTTTTTTTTTTTTCTAATTCATTGTGTCAATATTTTGGTCATGTTAAGGTGACTGTAATTTAATTCCAATTTTAGGACGGCAGTGTTATTTTGTAATGAATTTCAGTCAGGTTTTCATGTGTTGGAATTTAGTACATAGTTAACTTTGCTACCCAGGCTGGCTAGAGACCCGTTGGTAGCTACAGATAGCTCAGCTAGCACCAGATGTGCCTTGCAGTGTGCCACAGTGGCGTGGGACACCTTTGCCATACCCTGTCCATGTCTGTTGCCAAAGTGCAATGTGTGTGTATCTAGCTGCAGAACATTTGCGTTATGGTTGTGTGCCTTTTGGTGCCCCCAGCGCACTATGAGCGATGCATGAACTAAATTTAGGTTACTTTGTACCTAGTATAACATGCTAGTTTTGTATCCATCCGTTGTAGGAACTGCTTTTTCGGGACTCTTGCTCTGACTTGAAGCCACCATGACGTGTTATCGGTGTGCTCCTATGTTCAGGAAGGTTTTGGCAGGAACTCCGCTTCCTTGATGTTTATCTCAATTATTTTACGTCATGTAGTATAGAAAATTGCAAAAGGTACTGGTAATTCCAGGAAATAGTGTTTTTCTTTAGTTTCCAACATGTAGCTCTATAGCAGTTTCTTCTCTACCCTCCAAGATGGTGAGTACAGTACATTACAATACAGAAATTGTTTTTTACTTTTCGTGTTTAATTTTTGTTTGTTTTAGTTGTCCTACTCATATCAAACTTTAAAATTTAAGTTAAACGTTTCATTCAGATGTCTTCTTGCCCGGATTCTGTTTTCATCAAGTAACTTTGGTTTGCTCGTCCGGAGCAAGTAAGAATCTCCGCAGTTTTCTGCCTCGCCTGGAGATGACTTATCGCTGCAATGGTTTCGGCTTTCAGCTAAGTGCTACGTGAATTAATTATTTTTAATTTGATCATCTGGACCACATCTTTACCACGTAGTCCAAAGATAAAATGAAATATATTTACTTGTCATATATGCTATGTCAAAAGGATTATGATATACTAGCAAACCAACCCGGCTTTGCCCGGGTACAATTTAGTTTTACAGTGATACACTAATAAATAAATTGGGAAAAGACAATTCATTTATGTGGAAACAGAATTATAAAATTATACTATGTTGGCCTAGGTTTTTAACTGATTACGGCAACCCAAAAGGAAGAAAATATTTTTTACCCAATAGCCAAGAAGTAGGGCATTTTTTTTGGAGTGTATCTGTGCAACTATCGCGTAGTTACCACATTTCCGCTTTCCAGCGTCAATGTATGAAAATCAAAATGTGTGTTAACATCAAGTTATAGCTGTAGAAATAAGTGTACGTAGGTACTACTTTTTGGGCTTGGCTGAGGGATCTTAATCAATCACCAAAGTTTAGCAACGTTCCCAGCGGCACACATTTGGATGGGTGACCGTTTAGTGGCATAACATCTGAGCGCTTCCGGGCTTTGGAGGACACGTTAAATATTCGGTCCCGGTTGTTATAGTTAGATAGCAGTCCGTAAGCCATTTCAAAGGTCCTTGGGCGGCCTGATAAACTCTGACATCAGAGGAACAAAATATTTCGGTCACATTTCCAGCCTTTGCAGAATTACGTTTTGTTGTTATTCAACAGGAACCGTACAATTTTCCGGGATAAAAAGGATCCTATGTCCTATTCCAGGATCTAAAGTACCTACATACCAAATTTCATCAAAATCTGTTCAGCCGTTATGGAGCTGAGTTTGGTCACTTCCCCAGCCATTGCAGATTTACGTTGTTTTTTATTCCACAGGAACCGTACAAATTACCGGGTTAAAAAGTATCCTATGTCCTATTCCAGGACCTAAAGTACCTTCATACCAAATTTCATCAAAATGTGTTCAGCCGTTATGGACCTGAGTGGTCACAAACATACACACACACAGACTTTCGCATTTATAATATTAGTAGGATAATAATAAACTTTTTTTAAATTTTAGGAACTTTTTAAACATTTGCCAAGTCAAAAGTTATTAATTTTGGTATTTAAAGTAAATTTCTCTAGTGTGTGAGGAGTGCTCTTCAGTGCCCTAGACTCTATTTTTTGCTATGTTTATTTATGGCTCAAAGTAATTAAATTGTAAACTTTTTTGTTAGTAGCATTATTTAATTATTTAATTAAAAGATCCATTCTGAAACTGCAGATCTCATTGGTTTTTATTTGTTACTAATATAAATGTTTACCTCTATACATTAAATAAATAATACATGTTTTTAGGCTGATTTCTAGGTAAAATGTATGTGATGCATTTCAGTGTGACTTCCTGTTAACTTCATTGCTAAGTGGCTTTTTTTGTGTCTGGGATAAAGGTAGTAGAATAACTTAACTTTGTATGCCGGTGTATGCAGTATATTGTTCTTGTTTCTCAAGTGTTTATTTAATTTTATATAATGTTTTAAGGACACTTTATATACCAGACACGAACATAATTGCTGCCACATTGAGCATGGTTGATTATTCAATGTTATATAAATATAATGTAAAGGTTATTTTAACAGGCTGTATGGTATAGTGCTACTAATCAAGCACATTATTAACAACCATGCAGCACCACAGGTACAGTAAATATGTATATTCAGTTTGTTCCCTTCATTATCTTTTTAACTGCATCTGTTATGTTCACTTGAAGTATTGGAAATCGTGACTTTGCCTTTACAATT
>NQII01000625.1:41472-111782 GCA_002778355.1 Clitarchus hookeri | reverse complement strand
TATATATATTTTTATTTTGCAATATTTGTAGGTCTAACTTTTTACTCTCATTAGGTTTTTTTTGTATATTTCGTTAGGACTGTTAAATTGCTTAACATTGGTGATTCGCTGATGAACATTTTCAACAATAGCAGCAGACCCTCGTCAAAGCACCAGAAACTACAGTAGGCTCTTTTCTGGCTCTCAATGTTGGCAAAATGTTATCTTATAGCAATGTGTTAATTATGATTTATTAGCACCTCTTAACTGCAAATAAAAACAAAATAATTAAGTAAAAGAAGACAAGTCTGTCCGACTTTTAAACTATATTTGCAAGTAATTGGTCTTCTTCTAAAATCCTTCATAATACAGCAACAAAGGGAAGTTTCATGCACTCCTAGATGTTGACCATGTTAACTACCATATCTCTAATTAAAATGCAGCCATTAAGAGAGAAGGTTTTAAAAAAAATATCAGGGTTGAGCTGAGATACTCATTATTTTTTCTGTTAAGATCATTATTTCTATATTTTTTCATTCTTGATCAAATAGTGGAGTAGATCATTTATTGATACAGTCACATTGAAAACCTAAGCTCTGCTGAAATAAATGGGAATGTTACTTACTCTGAAGCTGTGGTGAAATGCTTTCCATTTGGATGCTGGTAAATACTTGGAGAAATTTTGTTCTATTGGCGAAGTCCATAACTATAGTACAAGGCACACTAGAAACTTATACACCCCTTCAACCTACCTATCACTCTTTCAAAAAAGGATTTTACTTCTGTGTATTAAAATATTTAATTCATTGTCTGTTCAGTTAAAAGTGCTCTGTTACAGTAACAACCAACTATTTAAAGACATTTTTACTTACGAACACAATTTACACTATTTACAAATTTTTAAATTACTCTCAAAAACAGAAACATTTATAAAATAACTACAGCTTACTTTAATTAACTTAATTTTATTATTGAAATATTCTGTAACTGGATAACGTAAAATTTCTGTAACTGTGTTATGTAGATACTTTTGTAACTGCATTATGGCAATATTTGTGGAATTGTTTTCTAAATGAGTATGCTATGGTTTTTACTGTACTGATGTATGTTCATATAAGGAATTTTTTTCTTTTTAATATACAGTATGTAACTAAAAGAATCATCCGATTTCACATGGCTATAACTTTTACATGAATGAAGATAGGGCATCGTGGCAAATTGTAAAATACACATCAAAACGTAAAGTGTCCTATACTTTATGCTGCTTGTTGCCAGTAGGTGTCGCCCCGGTGGCACTACAGTTGGTGCTGCTAGCGCGCTCGTTCAGTATGCGTCGGGATGGCGATAAGACAGCAACAAACAGCGTTTTCCATTCTCCGCTTCATCAATTATGAGTCAATTATAACTGTGCAGCGTAATTTTTGTTGATAGTATGGCACTGCACCTCCTGTATAGAGCATCCAACAGTGGGACGAGCAGATTCAAGAGACTAGTTGTTTATGTAAGAGGACGTCCACAGGTCGTCCCCATGTGCCTGAACAAGACGTAGAGTGCATCCAGCAGAGTTTTGTATGGAGTCCACATAAGTGCACTCGTCATGGCAGCCGAGAGCTGGCCTTCTCCTATATGACTGTCTGGCATGTTTTGCAGCGACGATTGTTTTAAACCATACAGGATTAAAGTGCTACAAGCCCTTCATGATGGTGATAAACTATGACATTTTGAGTTTTGTGAATACATTCTGGGCATAGAGATGGACAATACAAACTTTTGATCATTTTTGGTGTCCAGCGATGAGACCATGTTTCATATAAGTGGAAAAGTGCACCTCCACAATGTACAAATATGGGGAACACAGCAGCCAGATACCATAGTCAAACTTTAGAGAGACTCTCCAAAGCTGAATGTGTTTTGCACTGTTTCCCGAGAGCAGGTATACAGTCTGTTCTTTTTTGCGGAAAACACCACTAGGGGAATGTTACATCTGGATATGTTGGAGATCTGGCTGTTTCCACAATTACAAGAACATTCCAATAATTTAATTTTCAACAGGACGGAGCACCACCACACTAGCACCTGCATGTCAAAGAATTTCTCAACAATGAGCTTCCTGAATGATTGATTGCCATAAGGGGCTTACGGATAGCGTGTTGCACCACTGGCCTCCAAGGTCGCTTGATCTCAGCGTGTGATTTTTTTCTCGTGTGGGTTTGGGAAAGACTCCGTCTAACACCTGACATGCTCGCACTAGTATGGGACGAGTTTGACTACCGTTTAGACGGATGCCATGCGTCCGGTGGAGAGCACATTGAACATTTCTGAAAAGGTAAATTAAAACTTTGTATTCTTATACATATTTTAAACTTTACCCAAAGGTTTTATGAGCATGCATATAAGAGTTATAGCTTTGTGAAATCGGATGATACTTTTTGATACATGGTGTATAATGATGTGTAAAATATGTGTCATGTTATATAAGTTTATAATTTTATATTGACATGATTCATATCCCTATTGTCTGCAAGACATGTAAAGCTATCACCGGAGTAAATTTAAAAATAAAAATAAATAAAATAATAAATAAATACAGTTACAAGTCACCTGTGGTATATTCGAGTTCATGATGGATGGAGCTCTTAATAAATATAAAAGAACTATTTAATTACCCAATTTATTTACAATGTTATAAATACATCTATTATTTTCAACATTAAACTACCGTAAAGTGGGGTGAAATTGATTTGCAGAGGTGAGATTGATCATGTGAAAATATTCTATAAATATTAATTCTATATTTGGTACCCAATCTAAACATGTACATCAACTGTCATGTTATCAGTCTCACCCCTGCTAATCATTTTCACCCCAACTATGTACCTGGACTTAACATGTGATCAATCTGACCCCTGCTGATCAATTTCACTCCACTTTACGGTACCTATCTCTACTATTAATACTTATTATTCCTATCAATGATCACAATATTTAATGCCAACCTGTATTATAATTATAATTCTTATCACTGCCTTTATACTAGATACAGTCACTTAAGGGAATCTTATCCTGCCATATTTTATTCTTGGTTTTTCTAGCTTGTTTATGTTTTTAAAAAAGTAAAAACTGAAAGTACCGCTTTACCCAACTAGCTTTTGACCTTACATTACAATACAGACAAGACAAGGGAACTACAAACTCATAGTTCATATTAATTCTGCCAAAATATGACAAAATCAATATTGTGATGTAAATATGAGTTCGTAGTTTAGTCGTTATGTCTGTACTGCTTTGTAACCAGGCCAATAGCGAGTTAAGTATAGGGGTTCTTTCAGCATTTTATTTTTTAAAAACATAAACAAGCTAGAAAAACCAAGAATAAAATATGGCGGGGGGAAGGTTCCCCTTAATTCTAATTAATTACACATATACGATCAAAATGTCCATTGTAATTCATGAACATCATTCCAAATATCTGCTACTCATAAATCCAGCCCTACTGTCCCACAGTTAAGCTGGTCAGTCTCTCTTTCTACACTCGCAATGCGCAGACCAAACTCGCTGGTCACTGCATCGTTGCTCGTTCTGGTGGTTCCGCACACCTGGTGCTAATGGCTGTAGAAGGCTCCAGATTAATGACTCAGAGGCACGCCGCAGCTTATATAGCTGAGCTGATCTGTCCCAAAAGGTTCGTCATACCTGAAGTCCTGCCAAAGGGGGAGATGACCAGAAAATTTGTGCAAAGAGTACCCAAGTCGTTCAATCTTCAAAGGACGGCAGTTAAAACAGTCGCAACAGTGTAATCATGGCATATTTTACAGATATTGGGGCTTGCTTTGCAACTCTGCTTGCCCTTCTCATTGTTCTGGTAATGCACTTGGAAAACTGTATCGCACACACCGTGGTGGGGAAGGGAAGGTCATTAAGACAAAAGGGTCCACTCGCAGCAATACAGACATTGTACATTTGTTTTGGATTTAGATACACTAGTTAGCCCAATGGTTGCACACTTAACATGCTGACCTCCCACCCTGTGATTTGGATTCAGTCCTTGATTGGTCATTGTCTGATTTTCACATGTTGGAAGTGTGGTGGATGTTGCTAGTGGGATTTTATCAGGTTACCCATTTTTTACCCCTACCAGTGCATTCTGTCACCGGTCTACCCACACCTCGTCTTTTTTTCAGGCTGTCCCCTGAGTAGGCTAGCCAGTTTCATTAAGAATCATTCTCGTTTTATCTCATTCATGATAATCCTGCAGGTTGCAATAGTGGTAGAATTAATAATTTTTCAAATTGCAGTTGGGCTGCTACCCTATGGCAAGCACTTCCTTCCCTCATCCCTTTTCACTCTGCAGTCCCTTCCTAAATCGCTCAACCCCTTTCACCATCACCAACTCCTTCTGCAACACATTCCACTCCCTCACAATTCTCCCCAACATGGACTGCTTGCCCCTTTCTGTCTGCATCCATAACCTCTGAAACTTTCTGCTGATTGTGAATCTCTCCCTGTACAGCCTTTTGACTAAACGTCCACTTAACTTCGCCCCCACTTCATTCACCATCCTGTACAACCTGACCAGCCTCACCACTAGTTGCCTGTCCCTTAGTGAGTAGCACCCTAACTCCTTCATTATTAACAATGGTCTAAAATTCCTTTCATCCTCACCTTTTTGCCTTTACCTGCTGCTCTTTGCACTTTCTCCAGGCTCCTATACCTTGTAATGATGCAGTCATAATAATTATTGGGCATACGTTTGTTTGCCTTTTCAGAAATCTTAGTTTTTGTTCGCATCAGCATTTGTAAATAAAAACTTTCCACCTTCAGTGGACATTTTTTCCTTCTAGGAGGTTCTAGAACATTGATTATTTTCACTACGACGCAGTTCGGCATGGCGTGGAGAGTAGTTGCCACGAGGGTCGCACAGGCTTTCAAATGGATTCCGGCTCATGCCATGCCCTTATTTGGTCACATTATTGGTACCCTGGGGCGAGGAGTGGGGGTAGGCATGGCGCGACTTATACCCTGTGTGCCTACCGCCCACTAACGGAATAGGCCCCCAGCACTCAGAGAGGACGCATTGAGGTGGCGAATTTCCCACACTCCAGCAACTTCATCCTGCTAAATTATTTCTCAGCCGGTGTGGGAGGTCGCTAGGATGCCAGGAGGGAACTGACGTCCCTCCTGCCTTTGTAAATTCTTTGTGCGATGCAAGCTTTAAATGAAGTGAATAATAAATAAACAAACTACTGTGCCGCTGCTCTTTCTTTGTTTGTCTGGTGAAACTGACTGTTCGTGACTCCTAATCCGAGACTTGAATTAATTTTATTTTAGTACTGCGCCTTTTATGTTTCATGTCTCTACCAATTAAGCAAAACCGAGCTGTAATTTCCAGTCACCAATTCTGACAACTGCGACGTTACAACCTCCCCTTCCAAATATGGGTCCCAGACTGCTGCTGCATGTTCAAATATTGGCCTAATCATAGCTTTATAAGTACAATTAATTAAATACTATAATAGCGTACACGCTACCAGACAATATGAAAACCACTCATACTTGCTGTTTGGTAGTTGATAAAAGACTAATTGGGTGTTACTGTTATTATTAGCTTGTCTTTCCATTTTTAGATGTAATACTAAGAGAAGGAAACAATTACATTGATTTGTAATAATGTAGGCATAATTAAGGTCTGCAAGTTTTATGTGCGTTATGAGATTCTGAAACAGAAAACTTTTCACTTAATATATTTATATATTTTTCTTATTATTCCATGAAATTGTTTTTATTTTGTAAGACATGATTGTTTAGGTATAGTTGATTCACTGTTAATTTAATTGTTCTTAAAGCTCTGCTTGGTTTTTTCTTTTTGTCCATTGTGTATTCTTCCACAACATGTAAAACCACTGCAATCCAAACCAAACAAGATTGGAAAAATTTAGAATAGTGGATTAGTATGACTTAAAGTGGTGCCCATATCAGTCTTAACATTCCTTTCAAGTTGAGAAAGATTATGTATATTTCCCCAACAGATTGGCAGAGTAGATGTGTTTCTTTGCACATCAGAAAAGAGCTTATGCAAGAGCATTGTAACTGTATAGGCTACAGTAACAAGAGGTTAGAAATATTAAATGGACGCAGAAAAGATATAAGAAAATTATTGGTTTCATCAATTGAGAATATAGTGGAGGGAAAGTGTAGTGTTTTTATTGCTTTAACTGCAATAATTGTGGTAATGTAATAGTAACAAAATAGTTTTTCAGTTTGATTCTAAAATACAACTGTTTACAGAATATTGTAAGAAAGGTGATGAGCTAGGTTTACCTAATGAATGTAGCAAACATTTAATGCATGCTGAAGTAAGCCTGTACAAAGTACTACAAATATCACATTTTAATTATTAGCCTGTTTACAGTGTTTCATCTAGAAAACAAATTAAAATAATGAAAAACAGTCCAATGCACACAGCATATGTTTTGATCTGCAATAAGATATTTTTATTGATACCTCAAAACTGAAACAGTGTTTTATAGTAGGTAATTATGGTCATTAACTTTGGCAATTCAAAACCGTAATGGGAGTTTGAGATTAGTAGGGTGAAGCTTTGTTTCCTCTGGAATAATATTTTTAAAATGTCTTTTGATTGTATGAAACCTGAAACTGTGCTCTAATCCATGTGGCTGGCTGCCAGAACAAAATGAAATATTATGATATATTATTTAATTATGTTTACTTGGTTCACAGTAAAATATATTTGCAGACATAGTACACAAGTAATTTATTCTTAGACAACAAGGACTTTGGAGTCATTGAAAATAAAAAGAAGAAAGTAAGTTTTTTTTAATGATATAAAAGGCTTGTGGAAGCTGTTTTGAAAGTACATTACAAAAACCCCCTTTCACTGTGACATATAGAAAAAAAATAAAAAAGCTTGTGTTCTACTGTGTGAACAGTAAGCTAGAAAAGTTAATTTCTTAAACTGCAAGATTTAGAAGTCATAATAGCACTTTGGGTTGTTACTTTGTGTGGTATACATATAAGCCTTCTGAAGAATGACAGAAAGTTTTTTTGAAATACCATGGTAGGATTGTGAGTGCAAGTCACCTGGTTCCTGCTATCAAGGATGAAAACATCTCATGAGCTAAATTTACAGATTTAAGATCTTTTATGAAGTTTATATTTAAACATTACTAGGCATTTTATAATAATCTGCATGTTCTTGCCCCACAACTAAGAAATAATTATAAAGAAGTAACATGGCTAATCCCAGTAGAATCTGATATTGAGCAGTGTGGCGATTCTAATATAGATTGAGTTTGTTTTGTTAATTGCTTAATCCTTGAAAGCATAGACCTAAAACAAATAATTTGCTTCTCTTTTGTTTATTGGGATAGGTTTTCCACTAGCTATTTCCAAGTTTTATATTGTTAGGACACATTATATTTTTAATTTCCCTTTAATAAAGTGTAAATAGGATCATCAACAATGATCAACTAATAAATTATCTTAACTCTTATAAAGTGTTGTTAATTGCAGTAGCATACAAGAATCATATAATTATAATTGTCAAGTAGTACACAGCAATTACCAAGATGTTTTAATGTTTATTTTTTCACATGTTTGCTGCTGTTTACAAGATCCGCACATTTTATTATATAAATAACATATACGTGGGTTTGGCAACTAGTAACCATGCATTAAAGTGACTTTAAAACTATAATAAAAATAATAATAATATAACTTGCAGTTGGGCTATCACCCAGTGGCAAGTACATCCCTCCTTTCACTCCCTCTGCAGACCCTTTCTCAACTAACCAACCCCCTCTTACAGTCACCAAATCTTCCTGTAATACATTCAAATACACTCACCAACCTCACAAGCATGGAGTGCTTTCCCCGCTCCATTCTCCTTCATATCCTCTGAATCTTCCCACTATTGTAATCTCTCCTTCTGTACAGCCTCTTTGTTAGCTGTGCTCTTAACTTTCCCCCACCTTCTCACACTGTTTACCACCCTATAAAACATAACCAAACTTTCTACTCTTCTCGTGTCTTTCAAAGAGGTCCATCCCATCTTCTCCATCACTGATGGCCTAAAGTTACTTTCCTCCTCCCCATCCTACCCCTGCCTTCTCTATTTACCCTTCACCCATCTTTGTACATTCTCCAACTCCCTTACTTCCACTTCCATGTATGAATCCCATTCTGCGTCCGCAAATTCCAACATTGGCCATACCATAGTGCAATAAGCTTTTTCCTTCACCTCACTGCTGACTCCCTTCAGAATCATTCCCAACATTCCTAGTGTTTTTTTCTCCTTCGACACCACTCTCTGAACATACTGCTTCCAATCAAGATCTCCCTGCAACACTATCCCCAGGGACTTATATTCTGATGCCTCCTCTATCTCATGCTGTCCCCAACTATAAATGTCCCTGCTCTTCATCCGTTTCCTCATAAATCTCATTACTTTAGTTTTCTTAATATTGATCTTCATTTTATTCTTGTGTGTCCACCTCCGCACGTGGACAGTATCAGCCTGCAGCTTGTTCTGTCCACCTACCTCTGTATACAGCACACAATCATCTGCAAACAATCTTATTTTATATTTTACCACCTAGCCCTAAACCCATGTCATTTGCCATAAGTAAACAGCACGGGACCCAGCACACTTCCCTGCGATACCCCTTATGTAACCACTCCTTACATCAGATGACGCCTTCCCCACTATCACCCTCTGACTCCGTCCTTTGAGGAAATCTCCTATCCAATTCACTAACAACTTATCTGCTATCAGCTCATCCATTTTCTTCATCACAATCTCGTGGGAACCTTATCAAAAGTCTTTTCAGAGTTAATGAAGTAGGCATCCACCTACTTTTCCTCATCTACTGCCTGTAGCAGACCCTCTAATATTTCTGCCAGCTGTGTCTCATAAGAGTATCCCTTCTGAAAACCATGCTGATACTCTTGCAACCAATTCCTGTTGTTCATAACATCCACCACAAACTGTACCACCAATTTCTCCATGACTTTTCCGGTGTTTGAAGTGAGACTTGCAGGTTTATAGTGGCCAGGCCTCTCCCTATCCTTCTCATGCTTGTAGATCGGGACCACTAATTCCTCCTTCCATCCTTGCGGTAACCTACCTTCCTCCAATGATTTGTTAAACAGCACCTCCAGATACCTACCCAACTCTCTCCCAACAAACTCTTAAGGCTCCATTTCCAATCCCATCTGGTCGTAATGCCTTGTTACTCTTTAATCCTTTGATTAATAATCATATATCACACTCCCTCATCCTAAAAATACAAGACTCCTGCTCTCCATTAGTTTTTCTGTTCCATTCATCCTGCTCCTCAAACACTGACAGGTATTGGGCTTACAGCATCTCAGCTTTTTCCTTGTTATTTCTGCAGTCAAGCCATCCACCCTACTGAACATCAGTATCCCTTTCTCTCCTCCCCTTACTTTCTTTAGATACCTTTACAATTTCTGCCATTCCTTGCCCTGTGCTTCTTCCATGATGTTCCCTAAACATTCATTCTTTGACTGTTGAGCTTTCTTTCCAACTCCCTTCCCATCTTACATCCACACCCTAGCACTTTCCAACCCTTTGTTACTTCATTTTGCATGCATTTGCTTACACTTCCTTTTTATTCTTTTGATCTTCCATCCAAAATAGGGAGGATCACCATCAGCCATTATTTTTTTTGTACAAATTTCTCCAAAATGGTTTCCGAGATCTTTCCGAATCCCTCCCATAAGCCCTGTACCATTTACTCCTTGGCCCATAGTTTTTTAATGTTATGCTTCAAAATAAATTCCTAGAATTATTGTTCTTTTTTTTTGTTAACATTATAGTAACTGCCCCATTCAATACACATTTTTATTGTCAGTAAAATATTTAAAGTTTAATTCTAAAAGTGTTCAGTTAACTGTGAACCAGTAATATCATAAAAAAATGGTTTAGCTGTCCATGAAGTGTTGTGTTTAACATTGATTATTATAATATGAGTATGAGTTGTAAGAAGCAAACTTAGCCTGTTATAATTAAAAATACTAGAAGGCATAAAGTTGTCTGATAATTGTGAGTTTGATGATCAGATGTCTACATTAATTTCATTTCTTCTTAAAAATGTACTTAGCTTTTATTTAAAGTTAAAGTTTTAATTTTTATATCTTTGTTTTGTTATTAGATGACTGAGATTAACAAAAAGGGGCTTCAAGTTGTATCAGCATGTTGTACTAATTGCTAGTACAGCATTCTTTACTCATTGTTAAAGTGCTAGCTAAGCATTTTGAGAATGGTGAGCAAGCTTTCACAAGAATTTAGGAAATTTCTAAGAAATCGTAATCATCTGAAACAAATTTTGAAGGATACTCATCATTCTCTTGAAGAAATAGCTGCTGCTAATATCTGTCCTGACGGTAAGTTCTAATATTTAAAAAAAAAAAATATTTAAAAATTTTTTCCTAATGTGGCCAAAGGTATAATAGCAAGAAAGGGGGAGGGGAGTAGATATGCTCTTACATTTTTCAAAAAGACAGTTTAATTAGTTAGAAAAAATTTATGAGTGTTGTTTCTTATGTGAATTGATTAATAATTACTTCAGTGACCTAGCCATGGGGGAGGGGGGAGGTTAATCCCCCTCTCCTCCCTTTGCCCATTAGGTTTTTAACAATTAGTATTAAAATTATTAAAAATCCACAATTACTGTGTATTATAATACATTTTCCTATACTGTGAGGTAAGTTTCTCCTAGAATTGGTCCTAATTAACATGTTTCAGCACCGCTGATGCCAATGTAACCACCCTCCCTTCATTTAAATCAGATTAACTCCCCCCTACCTTTGAGCCTCCCACCATCTTATTGTTTACAACTTTTTTTGTCTTCAAGTTTTATGGAATTTTGATTCTGTATTATTGGCCTACTTAAAAAAAAGGTCTTTGTGCAAATGTCTAGGACCCACCATTTCCTTTTAAAATGTACACAAAGTTTTCAGCTGTGATAATACAATGGCTGCATATAGACAAGACTTTGTACACATGGAGGTAAACACATTATAAGCAACTGATATTTGACAGACTATTCCTGAAAACATTGCATGTGAAGCAAAACAGAAAGTGTGTGCTGGGCTTTAATGTGTGAAGGACTGCAGTGTAGACAGCATGCTGAGGTTTACATGGGAGGAATTTGCCAACATGCATTTCATGTTTGGTGAGGCAGATTTCAGTGGTCTGTGAGCATGTGCAGAAATGCCCAAACCACGTGACCCCTCACAAATTGGACATTTGTCGCAGTTGACCGAACCCATAAGGGTTGATCATCATAGTAAATATTGTACTGTGCACTTATTTGGGACTAGCTGACTTTTTGAACATTTATGCATTTCCAAGCAAGAGCACAGTGACAAGGCATGTTAGTACTTTTGCACAACATATTGTGTTACTTTAGTAAGTTTCCCACTTAAGTTCACTTTAGAATAGTCTGCCCAATATCGGTTGCCTACGATGTGTTTACCTCTGTGTGTACAAAGTATTGCATACATGCAGGCATTGTCCAGTCGCCGCTGAAAATTTTGTATGTGTTGTAAAAGCCAACTATGGGTCTTAGGCACTTACAACAAAATGACCTTTTTTGTTAAGTAATAGGACAGCATGAAAATTGCATAAAACTTTAAGGAAGTTGTATGCAGTTGAGGATGGTCACCCCTATTATTTTTATGAAGGCAGAAGGTGTTAACACCAGTTATTTCATAGATTGTATATCTTAATGACACTAAGCATTATCCATAGAATCCTGCTTTAATTCCACACCGTTTCCAATATTTTGTGAAAATACTATTTCTAAACTCAATTTTCAAGGGAGGATATCTCCGTTAGGAGTTGGGTTATCCTATAAGTTATATTATATGTTTCTACCTCATTTCCACAAGGAATCACCTCCCAAAATATTTTAGGTGAGTTTCCAAACATTTTAAGGCCCAAACAAAAAACTTTTAAATTAAAATATATATATTTTTATGTACATATATTACTTTAATAGTGCAGACATAAGAAAGAAGCCATTATTGCATCATAATAAATGTTCCACCTATCTGTGTCACAGAAGGAGGGAACAATTAGTACCTTGTTAGACCACTTGATGGTTGGATACTTGCATTGATATAATTAACTGGGAAATCAAACAAATGCTATTTGTTATCCTATAGTGTATTTACTCACAGTTGTAAGTTATACTCAAAACTGTGAACTTTTCGACATGGAGAAAGCTGGCATCCCATCTGATCACAAAATTTTTATTGGACTACAAATTAGTTGATTAGGCAGGCCTTAGAAACACTCCGGGGAAATTAAAGCTGTGTTGCGGATGAGTGTTATCATGCTGGAAACTTGTTTCTAAACGTTAAGTCAGGAGAGCTACCATTCCTGGGCACTAAAACAGAAAAGTTACAACTTAAGCTTAAGAATGTCTTCATATTATTATTATTATTGTGCATTGAATGGCAAGTACTCTCTGTTTCGTGTAACTTAGCAAGATTTTGACAGGTCGGCGAAAGTAGCGCTAATGTTTACTTTTCCTTTTGTATCCTTTCACCATCAGCTGGTGCATCAGGAGGAGGCTGTATTTTTTATCAACATACTGTCATCTAATTCACTTGCCATTGTACTGTAATGCTAAAAAATTTTAAGGTATTTATAGACAGACATCTGTCTAAAAAGTTTGTAGGTTGTAAAAGTAAAAATATAAAACCTTGCAAAAAATTTAATATTTGCTAACTCTTTTTTAATTTGTCAGAGACAGCGAATTTGGGCTACAACTACCGTCTCGGTAGTTGTAGCTATTATCATACTTTGGACGTCATAGCTAATATAACTGGAACTAAAAGTAATTCTGGAAAATCGATTGACAACGCACTTTCGTTCGCCAACAACTCACCAATGACTATTGATTGCAAAGCTGTAATTCGGATATTACTGACACTAAACAGTTTGAGTTGGAAATATGTAACATGGAATAACGTAAGAATTGCTTAAAAACTATTCACGCGAGTCCCACTTTCTTTGTTTTTTTAATACAATATAGTAACAACAGGGAAACAAGGAAAAAGGTTTTGGGGAGAACAATATGGCATATAATTTACGTAGACGAACGATTATCGGCCGAATAGAAATTCGTAGTACTCAAAATCGCTGTACATTAAATATATGTTACTTTAAAAACTATGCAGAGCTCGCAGAAAAATAAAACTATAGGTATCTGTTCGTAAATTTTTTATATATTACACACGAAAACTATTCTTTTCTGACTGGTAATGCTTCGGGAAAGAGCGGATAGATGGTGCACATGGCATGACAGGGCGAGGTGTGAGCCGTTTGCGTTGCTCAACAGGTAGGAGCACATTGGGCTGCCTCTTGATCCCGTCTTTTTAAAAGTTGACATTTCTTCTAAGACTGGCACAAAACGACACAAATTAAAAATATATTTAGTCAAATTATTAGAAAAAATAATTCAACAATACCATGCAATATTTTTGTATGCTTTTGGAATTAATATCAAGCACGTATGGAAAGCATGGATGGAGAGTGGGGATATGACGTGAAAAAGGTTTTGAAGTTGCGTTTCATTTGGATACGGATCGATTTATTGTGCATTTCAATTTGAACACCTATACATTACTACTTTATCATGAAGTTTAGTTTGTAGTTCTAACAACCACTGTTTTGTGACCACATAAAATAAAGCGTATTAATTAATCTAGGAACTCTTTCTTATCACGTATTTTTAGCTTGTCTGATGTGCGTCGCAGTGCACTCAGAATAGCCAACGTAATATTAATTTTCATTCGTTTGTGCATCAGCTGATACAGGATTTTGTAAATGGCACTTTTTTTGTTTTGTATACGTCAATTGCCACTCACCGACTGTCAAAATCTCGCCAACTTATATGAGACAGACAATAGCTATCATATGCAATGCCCCCCTCAACCATCATGCCAGTAGTGCTCATTAAGCCTCTCTGTGAATGCCACTGCAAACAAAGGTGATAGTGTTGAGTTGTAAATGGCAAAACATGTAAATGTCATTAGGGTCACACATTTACCTGGGCTGTGAATCTTAAAATGCTTCTGGTAGAGATACTCTGCTCCATTGAAGCTATCACATGCTACTGGAAGGTGGATGAAGAAAAAGAAGCCACTGGCTTTGTTTATGTCTGACAATGAAACAACACTCCCTCCAAGTGGTATGTTGGGATCTTCCAGATCGAATATGACATGTATGGGTACTTTCACTTATCCATTGCTCACAAAACAGTCTGAATGTAAAATATGAATAACCTAAATGACTGGCAGGTCTTCGCTCCATCCTCCTTGCCTCACGTAGCCATATTATATGGTCTCTCTCAAAGTCTGTTAGTTGTTTGTATGGCTGTTTTGTGTGCCTTTTTTCAATGGGTCTACTACTCATAAATCATGCCTGGCAAGTATTGTGTATGTCACATTACATGCAGTGTGCAGTGTTCTTGTATGAAATATGTGCATGCACCATCACACACAACTTTAATTGTTTGCATATCATTGATTTGTCTTTTCACTTTACTTCATGGGTACCAAATTATATTTACAAAATGCGTAAATTTTTATAACTTGTATTTACAATGTTTTTAGTGTGATCCTTATTATTGCTCTCTGGGAATGTGATTCCTGTTTGCCGCTAGTAGTTCATAAGTGCATGCATGTATGTATGCACTTGATAATATATTTACATTAGAGTTTTAATTGTATTAATTTAGTGAATTAGGTTTTACACTGCCATATGGTGGCATCGAAATTTCATAACACAGAAGAGCATATTGTTAAAAAACCTATATATTTTACAGAATGTGCATGTGATCTATAGTTGTTGGTTATGTGTGGCACTTTATGCCATTCATTATTGAGGATAATCAGGACTAAACAGTGTTACATCATCTGCTATAAATACTTTCACCTTTAAGACTGGATATGTTAGGTTTTGTATGTATTTAGCATATATGCAAACTATCCCTTTAATGTTTTTTTTTTTCAGAGCATTAAATGAAAGTGTTAAAGTTTTTTTATTGGAGTATAATGTTGCAGTCTTTTGATTATAAAATCAATTTGAAATTTAGTAAATTTCAGTGTCTTGGTCATATGTCACTTTCAACTACATAAAATGGTGATTTTTTTTTTTTTTTTTTTTTTTGNCAGGTATTGTCATCTGCTTCACTTTGTAAGCTAAGAGCCATTCTCAACTGTCAAGTTGCACTTATTATTTTGGGCCAGAGTTGGCATGCAAAAATGGCATTAGCAAATGCCATTTTTGGAATGGTAGTGTTGCCAAATGTTAATAATTCATGCAAATGGATTCGTCTAATGTTTGGGCACTGCAGCACACTTCCTGTACCTGTGTCTGAAGAATATGAAGTTGAATGTCAGCAATACAGCAGTCAATGGTTTACAGTATCAGATGATAATTTATTAGTATCAGGGAGCGATGAAGGGGTTAGTATCACATTAAAATTATGTACATTTTTAACATATTTTTCAGTTGGAAAGGAAAGCAAATTATGAAAATGTTCAACAGCTGGATAAGGTATATGCAATTATTTTAATGCAATTCTTAACTGAAAGTTGGTTGTGATTTAAAGTTGGTTGTGATCATTTGCTATAAGAAACTAGACACACATGATAACATGGGCTTTTTGAGATTAACTGATACTTGAAAATAACCTTGGAAAATAATCTTTTTATATATGTTAACACAAACAATGACTACAGTACCCACAGTAAAGTTAACAGAAAATTAAGAATAGTAGTTATAATAATAATAAGAATTTATATAATATCAACTTATTTATGTTTTTAATAGTTTCATTTCACTTAAGTGATGCATCATATATATATATATATATATAAACCTTGTGTCCGTTTGTTTGGACGCGTGTAACTTCCGAAAAAATCAATCGATTATCATTCTGTTTTTTTATAAACCTTCCTTTCGTTCCCACGATTATTTGTACACCTTAATTTTTTTCTGTATTACCTGTAAAGGTACTAAAATCTACAAAAGCTCATTTTTACCATGCTTTCACGTCAGGAAGCGCCTTAGTCAACAATGCAACGTCAACAATGCAATGTCAACAATGTAAAGTCGCAACCTAGCAACAATAAAACAATATATTGATACTTATCGATATAACGATAAAAATGATATATTGATCTTAATGATATGTTGATACTTATCCACAAGCGAACATGTCACATACAAATCGGTGGATCTAACATTACACAAAAATAAAGCGGTAAATTATCCATCAAAATTTTTAAATTCGCTTGATGTTCCAGGATTGCCACCACATATATTAAAATTGAAAATAGGAGTGCCAGTTATTTTACTTCGTAACATCAATCCACCAAAACTTTGCAACAGCACACGCCTTGCAATAAAAAAAACTATGGGCAATACTATGGAAGCTACCATCTTGAAATGTACTTTCAAAGGAGAAAATGTGCTTCTTCCCAGAATTCCACTTATTCCATCAGAAATTCCCTTTCACTTTAAAAGAACACAGTTTCCAGTCAGATTGGCATTTGCAATGACAATCAATAAAGCTCAAGGGCAGTCATTGCAAATGTGCGGAATAGATGTAGAAACAGAATGTTCTTTGCACAGCCAATTGTATGTGTCGTGTTCTAGAGTAGAAAAACTACACAACTTATTCATACGCGCGGTAGATGATAATACTAAAAACATTGTATACAAACAAGTACTTCAATAATAAAGATTTTGAAAATACATATACTTCTTTCAATTAATTTCACAGAAATGAATAGAACCAAAATATTTTATGCTACAGCAATGCGTGGCAGGGTTAGCTAGTTAAAGATAAAAATTTTATTGGTTTTTTTTTTTCATTTCCTTTTTAAGGAGATGTGTTTCCTAGCAAACATACAGAGTAAGGTAACACAGTGTTAAACCACTAAACTTGCATTCGGAAGGACACAGGTTTGATTCCTTGTCTGGCCATCCTGATTTTGGTTTTGTACGGCTTCCCAAAATCACTTCAGGTGAATACTGGGATGGTTCCTTACTACAGGCCATGACCCATTCCTTTCCTTTTCCTGCTTCTTTGCACCATCTCTAATGACCTCACTGTTGATGATACATTAAGCTGTACCTACCCAACTGCCTAGCAAACGTGATTTTAGGTGCCAACCTAGAATTAGGAAAATTAAATGTTAACTCATATTATTATTATTAAAACATTACTGTATCAATTCTCAGGGAAGTGGTACATTTTCCAATTCCTTTTTTTTTTTAATTCCATTGTAATTTATGGTCCCAGAAATCCTAATGTTCCATACAACATACTGAGCATGTGTGTTACCTTGAAAGTACCATTCTTTCCTATCTGGGATATGTTTTATTTTCATAGATAAGCATATATTGGGTACACATTAAATAATTTCATCAATAAACCTGTATTTCACATATACTGCAACGCAGTTCACCCGCCATGTAGGCGACTGGCAACCACAGTAAAAAACTGTATCTTTAACTCCGAAAAAAATGTAAATTCCCGGACATTTCCCAGTTTTCCCAAAGGATGGTCATCGTACCTCTCGTACAAAAGCATAACTGTGCCCTATAACAGATGTGGAAAGTGGTGCTTCTGCTATAGGCTAGGTAAAACAGATACTTGCATTCCTGATCCCTGCACTGATGACTGAGTGTTTAATTGAACTCCAGCTGCCTTTAACCCCAGCTAAATTATATGTGTACACTTCACTCACCCCACCACTTTTGTGTGCCGGATAGGCTGTATCTTTCCCTCTAGTTCCCTTGTGTAAAGCAAAGCGAAATGTTGGCTTATATAAAATAATAACTGTAAAATATTGTAAAAGTGTGTGTGCATTTATCACTCAAAGAATGTTCCAGATTCAGTAGCAAGTATTTCACTGATAGGGACTTGCCGCTGCCTTGAGACAGACATGGCTTTCAAAAAGGCAGTGGCAAGTCTCTTTCAGTGATATTTTGCTGGGTTGAAAGGCTGCCGGAGCTTTGAATTAAATACTTGGTTTCCAGTGTAGGGATCAGGAATGCAAGTGCAGTAAAATTTCACTATAGCAGATTCGAAGGTACCAGAAATGTTGCTTCTTTGTTGTAGTGAAGTTCTTTATAGTGAAAGCACCCACACAGAATTTTTGAGTGAGATGTATATGACATTTACTTCTATATGACTCGTCATTACTGTATAAAGTACTTTATTTAAAGATAAGGAACATAATTTCATGCCGAAAACTTTTTTTTTTAGTTTCATTTATAATAGAATAATTTTAAATTTTGTTGTAATTATGTTATAATGTGAGCCAGTCCCTCACAAACATTTAGTGCACTGCTAATTTCATTACTTCTTGGATGTTTTATTACAATTTACACCATCCATTTCAGCTTATGTTTGGTTTTCAGTTTCAGGAGTATTACTATATTCTGCTACAATATAGTAGGCCTATCTAAAAATGTCTTAAGGATAGGTATATTTCAGGTTGTGTAACAGTTATAAACCACACAGACAAAATTTTTTCACATACTTTAAAAGAAATCACAAGATTTTTTGACTACGATTTTTTAAGATGATGTATCTTCAACAAATAATAATTTATATGCACTGAAAAGCAATACAACTTGTATGGCATCGCAAAATCTTATTTCACTCGGCTCTTATCAATTTTCATAGCATACCGGAGCTATAAAAGACGCACTAGTAGTGCAGTGATTTATTCACATTCAAAAATAACATTACCTTTGTGCCGCTCATAAACAAACATCTTCACATAGACCATAGATGCCGTACACTAGAAAATTATGTCACTGCAGTACATACAAGAGAAAGACACTACGTAGTTTGCACACCCACCATGCCACAAGCACTTGTGTACAGATGCCATTTTGTGTGACAATTTGCTGTGGTTTCATCATCTCAAGTTGTGTTAACATATGTGGATAAGCTATGATGCAGCCATGGCACATTGTTTTTGTAAACACTGCAACATTTTATTAAATGTTCAGTTATCTCAGGGGGAGAAAAAATCAAAATTTATGACATTAGTGCGGAATTGAGTCGTAAAGTGTTCGTTAACATTAATATTTTAATAATATGCCTAACTTCATAATATATAAATTGGTCAAAGTCAAACAAAATCCCACTGTATTGCATAAGCTTTTGACGGGACCAAAACAGCTGTTCGTTATAACAAAATGTTCATTATTATAAAGTTTGTTAGAGCAGTGCTTTCTTTACTGTATCTGTTTTACATATAACATAAGCTCCTTTTTTCTGCATGTAGAGCTTTTTCAAACTGCTGTTTCGTAAATCATACTATATAGACACAAGGAAAACTACAATAGCGGCCTGTATTGAACCTTGCTACAGACTTTCCACCAATAAAATTATAGGGTCAGTGCTTTAAGTCCCATAGGTACATGCAACATGACAAAAACACTGCACAACAGTTCAGAGCCTTGCTCATAGTGGTGATGGGGTATTTGATACATGTGGCATTTCAGCCCATATTGCTCCTGCGCTTCTGGTGCTCAAACACAAAAATTGCTTCAGGTAGGTGATTGTCTTAAGCATATATTTTCCCCTTTTTATATGTATAATTTGTTCATTTATGTATACATGCAAGATCTGTTAACAACCTACTAGTGAATGCCCCATGAGGATAATATGTCTTGACACCTGTTCAAGATGGTGAATATGGTCTTCCATTGTCTTGCTATAAACAATAATGTCATAGACGTAGCTAAACATGAAACAAAATTTCAAATCAGATAGTATATGGGCAAGGACATGCGAAAGTGCCTGTGCACCATAACTGACTCCCATTGGTATGTGGTTGAATTCATACTATGACCAAGGTGTACAAGAGGCTGTGTATTTTTGGCAATCTGGGTGTATGATGTCATTGATGTTAATTAACATTTAAATCCTTAACCACAAACATATAGGCTTTACCCAAGTACTGAAGTTTCTAGGGCATCTGCATCAATAACAAACGTTTTTCCAAAGGAAGCCGCCAGTGCGTGTATCTCTCTCAATAATCACTTCAGGCCATAAATCATATTACATTTTCTGTTTTATTTTGCATAAGGTATCACCTCTCAAAATGTTTAACTTTTGGTCATCTACAACATGTACAAAACTGTTACAATTATCTAGCAAAGTACACAAAATATACACTTCTAGATACACATGTACAGTAATTAAATGCACTTTAAAAAATCTTTTAGTTCTCTAACAGTTGCCACTTTTCCACCAATAATTGATGCCAATATCACATCTACAACATTAAAGCATCTGAAGTGATAAATCAATTAACAGATGCTGTAACCGTGGTATCAATCAATCTATCTGTTTGCATGCTCACAAATGTTAACTCCTGTGCACTGCTAATGTAACAACCACGCAAGTACATGCACATTTGTATTCCACCTGCACAAAGTGTTTTACACTTAGGAATTTTATAAAGACATAAAATGCAAGTTAAGTGCATATTAAAAGGAAGTGTTGGCTGGTCTGTACAGAATCAAAACATTTGATTATTTCCTGGATGCCTGTGAATTTGAACTTTTAACCAACAATCACACCCTTGGTTATTAGGGCACGCAGATCAATTTGGTAAACTTGGACACAGAGTTCACTGTTTAACAAGATTACGATTTAAAGTACGTCATTAAAGACTCTGAAAATGTTGTTGCTGACACTTTGTTCTGCATGTTCGATGGTAATGTGTTTGAATCTCCTCATGACCTTGTTACTGCATTTTTAGCACCTCCTAACGCTATTACAAAACTTGAAGACAAACAAGAAAAGAGATCAATATTGTGTCAGTATAGTGAATATCAACTAACGAAGGTGTTACAATACTGTTTGTGTTACAAAATTATGTTTTGGTATTTATTGGTAAATCGGGTAAAGCTGTTACACCAGCTCAGTTTCGCAAAATGTCATTAAATTATCTTCATGCTTCAGTTTTTAAGGGACACTTGGGAATTCAATGACTAATTTTATCAATTAGTTGTTAAATAACATTTAGTAAATTCCCGAAACTGGAAGGTGTAATTTCACATCCAGAAGAGACATGAGGCTAGACTTTCCAAACATTACGTGACAAGCCCTGCACATTCTAGATTAAATATCTGAAAAAGATTATAAAATCTTAGACCTGTGACAAAATTTATAACTAACTGAGTAGAGCTATCTTAACAATTCCTACAGTAGGATTTGAGCCCGAGTCAATCCGTAGGTATGTAGCCATGATTGAAAGGCAGTTTTAATTCATTGTAGAGGAAATTGCAAATTCTCTCATGTGCATTAAGGCTTGAATATCTACATCATGTTTATGGGAATTCCCAAAAAAAAAACAGAGAAAGACATAGAAATTGCTACCCATGGAACCAGATGTTGCTGGTATTTGTGCATGTACAATCTCTTATACAAAAATCTCAATCACTGTAAATTAATTATGTCGTAAGTGGCTGAAGGCTCAACTTCACGGTCAACGTGGAAGAGCTTGAAGAGCCAGCCCATAGTCAGAAAAGCAAAGCAGCAACAAGGAAAAAAACAGGTCACATTATTAACACTTATAATTCAATGTCAGACAGTAATTGGGATGGCAGGAGGCCGAAACATAATTGAGAAAAAAAAAGACACATGATAAATTAACACATCACCTATGGCTCCCAATTACACCTGAGGGCCAACAAACATTAACAGAAAACTAACATCAACTAAAAGGCTAAATTACTGTGGTAAAGTTTGTAGATAAGTGACAGAGGCCCGACAGACAGCCGTAAGAAGTTAACCAGATGATTATGGCACTGTGCTGGTCAATGGGGGGTGGTAGGGGAAGAAGGGGAGGAAAGAGAGGAGAGAGTAGGGAGACAAGAGAAGATGAAAAGGAGTGCCAAGTGTATTCACCACCACTGAAGACTGTGAAAATCAATTGCTGTGTGGGAAAAACAGACTAAAGTTGGCAAGCACACACTTGCAAGCATAAGTATTCAGTAAAAAAAATTCGTTTAAACCCCCCTCTTCTTTTTTTCCTAAAGTGAACTTCGGGGTGTCAGTTTCAAAAAGAATACACTTCAAACATTCAAATCTCCCCTCATCAACTGCCTGCACCAGGTCCTCTAACAGCCCAGCCAGCTGCATCTCACATGAGTATCCTATTCTGAAACCATGTTATGACTCCTTCAACCAATTCCTCTTGTTCATAACATTCACCACATACTGAACCACCAATCTCTCCAATACCTTTCCTGTATTCGATGTGAGACTCATTGGTCTGTAGTGCCAGGCCTCCCCCTATCCTCCCCCTGCTGGTGTATTGGGACCATCAACGCATCCTTCCAATCTTGTGGCAACTTACCCTCTCCTAAGGACTTACTAAAAACCACCTCCAAATATTTCACTAACTCTCTCCCACTGCCTGCGTGGTTCTGTATGTTTGCAGAAATCATTTTCTGGTTTCGGCATAATGCTCATACCTGAGGCAGAAACAAGGAAAAAGGCATAGGGTGAGTAGAGCAAGGTACGAAACAACGAGCAAAACACAATGCAAACGATTAAATAAATGGACTTTGTCGGCTCACAAGTGTATCCAAATTCATTATTCAGTATCTTTTCTCTAAATCAGTTGAAAATTGATCAAAGATTATGATTTGTTAATCTGATTGTCAATAGACTAATAACCATTACAAGTCAAAGTTCATTCATCGTGGAGAGAGACTTACTTATTATTACAAATAAATGTTGTAAGTGTGAATCATGACAAGGCTAAAGATACTTGAAAATTGGTCTTGTTTTTGGTTTGTTTGGAAATATAACTAGTCACATTACTCAAATTTTAAATTTCAATCATAATAATAGTAAAATATAAAACATAAACTCTATTATAACATTTAAAATAAAACATCTTAATACTAACCTCTCATATAGTAATACTCTTAAAACTACTATTTACTAAAAAAAACTAAGTAAGATAAGATGAGGATGAAATGCACTTTCTGAACTGTTTTACTTGTATTCAAACTGTTTAATAATACTCTATTACTATTCATAATCTTACAAATCTGGTATTGTTCAGTGTATGGAGAAATCAGTTTGCCACTTACCAAATCAGGATTGGATGGGAGCTGGAAGTTTATGCACAGCACTTTTTCTCCAACCTTAAAAGGTGAAACCTCTCTTTTTACATTGTAGCGATCAGCTAGAAACCTTTAAGAGGTGATCATGAACCGACTGAAACAGTTGCCTCTGGGCATCTTTATCTAAAGGTGTGAAAGGTAAAGGAATGCCCCGTATATTAAGGAGGGAATGGATCAGTTCTCTACCAAGCAAAGCAAGAGTTGATGTGGATTGGGTTTAACCCTTTTGCTGCTATATATGAGTTAACTCGGCAGATAAGCAGTTTCTGTGTGCTGCTAACAGGTAACTTGGCGGAGTGTCTGCCATGACACACATGCTAAGGACAAGATATCTGGTCCAGGGTTCTGCTTGTGCAGCATTACGGTTATCTTGTATTTTATGGATTGCTGATGCCTTCTGTTCTGTACTAGAATAAATGAAGTGGTTTTGGAAACCTTCCTGACTGTGTAAAAGCGAACTATTGATAGTGTTATCTCTTTCTACAGCTTGATAAAATATCATGTTCATTGAGGCTCAGCAGAATGCACACGAGGCTAGATTTTCATATTCTGGTGCCAGTTTAGTGTGTGTTTTCTAGCTAACTTGTTGCTATGTACAGATTTGTGTATGCACATGTAACTTGTGTTTTATTCTGAAATATGTGTGTTTGGATGTAGTGTTTTCTTTGTGGTACCAGTAAGTTAGAGCAAAAACATCATGAGTAGGAAAAAAATTGGATCAGATCAGGAGGAATTAGAAATTTTTTTTCTCGAAGTGACAGTGAACAAGACACATTAACATCCAGTGATTCTGATGAACTTACGTTGGATAAAACTATCCTTTGATCAGCAGTCAACATTGACTGGGGAAGTTTGTAGCATTCAGAGATTTGTAGCAGAATAAATATCTTCATCATCATCAAAAGAGGAGGAGGAGTGAGTGAGCGAAGAGATTTGGACGCCTCATAACATCAAGGTCTTGAGAGCTGATGAGGGTGAAGTGAGGTGAGTTGGAGCAGTGCCGGAAGGAAGGGACTGGGGAAATGGGAGTTTGCCGAGAAAACCAGTCGACCAGCGGCATCGTCCAGCACAATTCCCATTTGCGAAGATCTGGAGTGAACTGGCTAGGGATTGAACCCGGTTCACCTTGGTGGGAGGCGAGCAGTCTAAACACTCAGCCACCGTGGCCCCAGAGGAGGAGGAGGAGGAGAGAAAGGTTGAAGAAAGCAATAAGGATAATGGTAATATACACTGAGGTGACAAAAGTCATGGGATACCTCCTAATATCGTGTTGGACCTCCTTTTGCCCTGCGAAGAGCAGCAACTCGATGTGGCATGGACTTAACAAGTCATTGGAAGTCCCTGGCAGAAATATTGAGCCATGCTGCCTCTATAGATGTACATAATTGCGAAAGTGTTGCCGGTGCAGGAGTTTGTGCACAAACTGACTTCTCGATTATGTCCCATGAATGTTCAATGGGATTCATGTCAGGCGATCTTAGTTGCCAAATAATTAGCTGGAAATGTCCAGAATTTTCTTCAAACCAATCGCGAACAGTTGTGGCCCGGTGATATGGCGCATTGTCATCCATAAAATTCCATCGTTGTTTGGGTACATGAAGTCCATGAATGGCTGCAAGGGGTCTCCAAGTAGCTGAAAATAACCCTTTCCAGTCAACAATTGTTTCAGTTGGACCAGAGGACCTAGTCCATTCCATGTAAAAACAGCCCACACCATTATGGAGCCACCACCAGCTTGCACAGTTCCTTGTTGACAACTTGGGTCCATGGATTCGTGGGGTCTGCGTCACACTCGAACCCTACCATCAGCTCTTACCAACTGAAATCGGGACTCATCTGACCAAGCCACGGTTTTCCAGTCGCCTAGGGTCCAACCTATATGGTCACGAGCCCAGGAGAGGCGCTGCAGGCGATGTTGTACTGTTAGTAAAGGCACTCGAGTAGGTTTTCTGCTGGCATAGCCCAGTACAGACCAAGTTCGCCGTACTGTCCTAACGGACACGTCCATCATACGTCCCACATTGATTCCTGCGGTTATTTCACGCAGTGTTGCTTGTCTGTTGACACTGACCATTCTCCGCACACGTCGTTGGTCTCGGTCATTAAGTGCAGGAAGTCGGCCACTGCGTTGTCCATGGTAGGAGGTTATGCCTGAAATTAAGTATTATCGGCACACTTTTGACACTGTGGATCTCGGAATATTGAATTCCCTAACCATTTCCGAAATGGAATGTCCCATGCGTCTAGCTCCAACTACCATTCCTCGTTCAAAGTCTGTCAATTCCCGTCATGCGGCCATAATCACGTCAGAAACCTTTTCACGTGAATCACTTGACTACAAATGAAAGCCCAACCAATACACTGCCCATTTATACATTTTGTACGCGATACTACTGCCATCTGTATATTTGCATATTGCTATCCCATGACTTTTGTCACCTCTGTGTATATCCTACCAAGAAAAAAAAAGGCTAGCACCTGTTTGAATAACTTTATCCTGGATGTAAAGCCAATGTCAATAGTAACAATACAGTCCTTGAATTTTTTTAATCTTTTTTAGCGAAACACTGATGACCTTGATTGCAGAACAGTTAACAAATATAACAGGTTCACAACTGCAAAAATGCCTCAGTTATCGCACTCACGTATTTTGCAATTGAAAGACAGAAGTTGTGATGAAATGTTTTGCAGTCATGCATGCCTGTACGTCTGGGTTGGCCTGTGTCTATCCTTGACCTTGGCTAGCTCAGCGTCATCACGACATCACGACATCTTCACTCAACTATCGGGAAATGCCTTGGCCCCCTGGACCCTCTCGGTATACTTACTATTTGGAAAATTAATTCCCTACAAGTATACTGCATGACTAAACTCGCCACAGAAATAACCCATCCTATCTGAAAATTTTATTTTTTATGTCAACTGCCCTGATTTGATAACCTTAAATTTTTTGTTTTAAGAACTTGCCTTTCAAATAAAATGTTTTTCATTTCACATTTCTTCCTGAAATTAATTGAAAGTATATTAAATTTTAAAGTTGTCTTAACTTAATTATTCCTTTAAAACTACTGCGAAAATATTAAAATGTAATGTTTTTCTGAAATATTTACTTTCCTGTAAAGCTAACCAAAATTTCTAATTCACCTCCCATGGCCCACAACACTGGTTTCTAAAATAATTTCTTACGACTAAATCTTGATTTCCTATCCTTTACAAATTCAATGTCTTGGCAACTTAATTTTCAAATTGACTAGCAAACATGCCCTTAACCTAAAACGCCTAACCTCAAAAATTCCCATATACAGCACCCGTATCACCCCTTTTTTCTTGGAAACAACACAACACCGGAGGTTCGTGAAAAAAGTGTGATAACTGTACCTTATATGAAGTATCGATTGGTAGTAATCCCATTCGCTGAATATACCAGAGGTAGGGATATGGGGGGTGAGCTTTGAAATTGTAAATGAGAATGTGGGTCATATAAGGTATCATTGCATAGATCGTCTAAAAGGAAACAATGTTTACTAAGACACTTTTTTTCTGTCTTGCATAGTTTAGTTTACGCACAATAAATTAAATCATCTAAGCATATGTTTTGTGACATGTGAAGTTTATACACAATGAAAATTGATCAGAAACGTGGTTTTCTTACTACAACCTAAAGGAAATCAACGAAACATGTTGTTTTTCTGGCGTGCATACCTAGTGTACGTACAATCAAAAACACGTCAGGTGTACTGTAAATACCGGCCGGTATGGTGTGAGATAACAATCATGAACTGGGAACACTCATTCGCACACAGCACTCTTTAATAAGTGTTCTAAATGTTGACTATTCTGTATCAGACACGACTACTCTCCTTCTTACATGCTGCTCTGATTCTGTCATTCATGCAATGTAAAACGAATGACTGAATGAACGAACATTCAATTGTAAGTTAACTTACATGCAAAACCTGCAGTTTCTGTTAGTGGTAGATGGCTTATCCGCTTGCTGCTTAGTGCTGCCTTATTCTCCACATTTGTTAGGAAACAGTCTAATAATAACAGTTAAGTTTATCCAATTATCATTGGTTGTGTGTAAACTATGCACGTCAGATACACAATGTGCACCATTACAGTATTGCCGGTTGGAGTGTGAGATTCACTGTGATACTAGCAGTGATCTGTGTGCCTTACTGCATGGACTTGTGCATTAGGTATTAGAATATTTCAGAGCAAAAGGGAAGAATAATTCAGCACTACGCAGCAAGCAGATAATCCATCTACCACTTACAAGAAACTACAGGCTTTGCATACAAGTTGCCTGACAATCAAAAGGTCATTCATTCAGACAGTCATTCGTTGTACATTGCAACCATTAATCGTGTGTGTTGTTTCAGTGTCAGACATTGTCTGTCTGTGGTGTTACTTTCTGAATGGAATGCCGTAAATGAAGAAACTTTTGACATGCTGATAATACTAGGAGAATGTTGTCTGAACTGCAGAGCTACTGCCCCTTTGTGCGCGAAGAGATACCCACAGCATGTCCATCACTCACACAATGTCTTCCAGCATCTTGCATGTCGTGTGTGCACTACTAAACTAGTGCAGTTGACACACAACAAAGGTTGTCGCATGAGACGAAATGTAGAAGACTATAAGGTTGTTGATGTACTTGCTGCTATGGTAGTTAATCCTCATGATTCTACATGGTAGATTGTCCGTGATTCAGGATTGACCCAAAGTACAGTGTGGAGAATCCTTGCTTATAATCTTTTACCTCCATACCATGTACAGCTGCACCAAGAACTTGGGAATAATGATTTTCCTAAGCACATTGATTTCTGCAGCTTGTACCTGAGCAAGGATTGTACTTTCCATTGCAGAATTTTGTGGACTCAGTAGGCCACATTCAAAAGTAATGGTGCATTAACATACTTGTTTGCAGTCAACAAACATTGGCTCTGTCAGGTGGATAACCAGCATGTGTGGAGCCTTAATACTTGGTGTGGCCTTCTTGGACATCGTGTCATAGGACCATATTTTTTTATAGGGCACTTGAATGGTGCAGCGTATGCAGACTTCCTAGAGAATATTTTGTATCAGTTGATTGAAGATTTCCCTCTCACTATGAGATTAACACTGTGGCTTCAACAGGATGGCTGTCCTGCTCACCTTTTGCATAGAGTTCGGCCAGTTGCTGACATGTTATTCCCCAGACGATGGATTGGATGAATGGGTCCTGTAGCTTGGCCACCATGTTCTCCGGATCTGTTCCCAAATGACTTTTTTTTGTGGGGGAGAATTAGACACATCGTCTACTGCATGCATCCAACAATGAGGGAAGACATGAAAGACAGAATCAGAGCAGCATGTGGATCTCTCTGTTGTGCTGAGGTCCGCAGAGTAACCGTGAACTTAAGAAGGAGAGCAGATTCGTGTCTGATACAGGTGGTTGACATTTCGAACACTTATGAAGAGTGATGTGTGCGAATGAGTGTTCCCAGTTTCCATTTCACAATAGTTCTCTCACATCATACCGGTATTAACAGTACACCCAACGTCCTTTTCATTGTTCATAAACTAGGTATGCACGCTAGAAAAACATTATGTTTAGTTGATTTCCATTTGATTGTAGTATGAATAAAAATAAATTGTGCATAAACTATGCACATCAGAAAACAATTGTCTTTGTAAATGTTGTTTCCTTTTCGCCGATCTATCCAACGATATTATATATGACCCCTGTTCCCATTTGCAATTTCACAGCTCACCCTCCATACCCCTACCTCCGGTATGTTCAAAGGAATGGAATTACTACCAATGATGATTAATTTTGGGTATAGTTATCATACTTTTTTTTTCGCGAACCTCTGATGTCTTTGTTTCCAAGAAAAAGGGGTGATATGGGTGCTCTGAATCAACCTGTATACAAAATTCCCTCAGAAAATTTTATTCCCTCCTTTACAAAACTTGAAAATGTATCAGTCTATTTCTTTCTCACACCATCTCTTAATTAATAAAGCTACATCCCACACAAGTTAGCTTTTAACTCAACACCCTTATTTTTTATATCACCCAATTACAAAACAGTACTTCACAACGTATAAACATTTGAATTATAAATTTTTCTATTTCTGAAACACATTAAATAGCTCAGTTCCTCTCACAAAATATTTATTATTCCACTCATTATGTCTACTCATGTCACAAATAAAAAAAATGAAACTAAGTGAGTACTGGCCCAAAGATGCTCTCTTACAAACTTCAATTTTCGGTAATATTGTGTCATGTGATAGATTTTTTCTTGTGCTTGGGATACTACATTTCTCTGACAATAATGGTTTGTCAGTTGCCATGAACAGCTACAATAGCGTAGGTCACTGGTTTGATTTTGGTCTCAGAAGGTGATGTTTTGTTTAAGTTACATGGAGGAAATGGGCTTTACAAAATTTGATCTATTGTAGTTTTTTTCCCAGCACAAAACCTTTTATTTCCTAGGCTAAGAGGGGACTAGAGGCTGTTACCATCAATTTAGAGATAAGTTATTAATCTGAACACTCCCTGCAAAGTAGTTTTAAGTTTTAATATTGGGAAAAGAATTATACATCAAATCATAATGCCCTGGAATGGTTTTTAGGGGCTATGATAAAGTACTGGAATGAGTTTAAGGTGAAGGTACAGCGAATGCTGAAGTGAGAGGCCCATTCACAGACTCTTTTGTTCCTCTGATAACATCTTCAGAACCCATTGTGCACAAACTTACCTGTACCCCAGCCTGCCATGCACAATTGCCCTAATGCTTTCATGGCTGACATGGTGTTGACATACCATATGCTATATGGTGAGTCGATGAACGCCTTTTATAAGTTGTTCTAACTGTCCAATGAAGTTGAGAGTGATAACGATCTTTGATTGTCCAGGTCATTAATTAGCCACCAATGTTTCACACCCTTTGCCAAATAAATTCAAAGTTAAACCAAGAACAGGGAAGGCAATGTTAGCCTGACCAAGGACCACTGCTGATTGAATTCCTTGAACCTTGAGACACTGTCAACAGTCAGGCTTATTGTAAGTAGTGCTATGTTTGTGTTGCACCATAAATAGCAAATATCCTGGGATGCTGAGTGCAGGTGTTGTGTTATTGCACAATAATGCCTGCCCAAATATGTCCTAGCAGACAGCAACTATTGTCTTCAAATTTCACTGGGAAGACTGGAACATCCGCCCTACAGTCTGGACCTGTCACCCTGTGACTTTCATGTGTTTTGCCCCTTATAAGCATCTGAAAGGATGGAGATTTTCCTCAGATGCTGAGGTTGTGGATACTAAAGATTGGTTGCTCTCATGGCCCAAGGTCTTCTTTGAAAAAGGCATACATCGGCTTGTGGCACAGTGGGATCTTGGCCTTCAGATCCAGTGCAGTTTCTTCTAACTGGTGTGTGTATTGTCTCATCAGACACTTTTATCACTTTTCATTTTACTGATCCTCGTAAATATTTTAGATTCATTGCCATATCTACCGAACAGTTTGACCAGTTTCAACCAAACTTTGTACGTTGGCGATACCTGTTATAAACTTTAAAAATGTTAATTAACAGCCACTTTGGCTGCTATTGTGTAAGTTACCTACACCTGAATAATTAAAGCTTGTCCATCACATCTGATGGCTGATTATAGCCAAAATTTGGCAAGAAGTAATGCTATGGTAGATCATCCCAGAATGATATAGTTTTAGTATATCAGACTCTTATTTTCGAAATGTTGGCCATGTAATTTTTTTATGTGGATATTTTATGTTTATATGCCATGTCTATCAAAAATGTAGAATTATCTGTATATGACCCAACTGTATATGTTGGCAGCACCTACATAGGCATCAAAATTTTTAATTTTTTTGTTGACCATTTTGTTGTGCAAGAGAGCAAGAGAGCATGAACTATAAAAATCAATCTCAACAAATTAATTGAACAACAATGCTTTTACAGGCAGTTTTTCAAAATGGCTGCATTGTTACATTTTGTGCTATTTTATCTCTTGAGCAAGTAAACCAATTTGAACCCAACTATGTATGCTGACCATTCTTATTATATGTACTAAATACTCTAATTACAAATTTAGTGGTTCATGTTAAAAAATATTGCCTGAAATTTATGCTTAATATTATATCAGCCAGTTTGTAACCAATTGTCACCACATTTTAAATGAAAACCATAGTATGGAAGGCTAAGTAAAACTTTTATAAAGTAATATCTTTATTTTATAGTGTGACATAATTTTTGTTGTATTATATGCCAAATCTGTTGTACCATTAAACCAATTTTATTCGAAATTTGGTATGCTGAAGTACCTACAAATGTGCACTAAAATTATTAAGTAATAGCTTTAATTGTCTACCATTTTAGAAGTTAGTTCCACCAAAAATTATTCTTACAGGCATTATGTCATATCTGAGGAACTACTCAACCGATTTCCATTAACTTTGATGGAAAATTACTTCTTCATAGACTTTTTTAACTCGCATGGTCATAATATCTAAGCTTTTGAAGCACCTCATAAAAATTACTTGTATATAGTAGTAAAGAAAAGTGGGCTAATTTATATTGGTAACTGTGTGTTTTTTGTGCTGTTGCTTTATTATTCATGTAGTATATATTGTGATAATATTTAAAATATTCAAAATTGCCAATTTTATTGCTGACTTGTGAGTTTCTCTAAATGGAAGTAAAAAGCCAAAGTGATAAATTTATTGGTATGAATTTTTTATAATAATAATAATAATTTACTCTGGCAAGTACTAATTCAGACAAATTCATTTCCATGTGTATTTATTTTGCCCATTCTCCTAATTGCATTCTAGCTATGTCTAAGCTATGAGATTGGCTAGAAAAAGTGTCCTTATGTTGTACAAAATTGATACACATGGTAATTGTATTTGTTTTACATTATGCTTTGTTATTAGTTGTAATTTTTTTATTGTTCTAGTTGCCAGCTGAACTTTCAACAGTGCTTGAAATTAAGATCTGCCATTCACTATTACGTGACAATATTGCAGTGTTGCTTTCTCCTGACTATGAATCTATGGAGCATCAGGATTTTCAAGAAACTGTTGAGAAAACATTGGACAAAATGCTTCCTATTTTTCTGTATGCAGTTGATGAAGAAAGGTTCTCTGAAAATGTATGTAAGACATAGCTACGTCATATTAGTGTGTGTTGTATCAAGAAAAGTTTATTTAACCCTTTCAATGCCAAGTGCTGAAAAATCAGCCTTCATTGCTTGTGCAAGAAATGCCAGAGCCTATATGCTGGCCCTGTTTTTCTACTTTGTTTCATGTAGATTTGAAATGCCCACAGCACTTTCTGTAAACAGTTTTATATTGTTACAGGTTTTTAGTTCTTTTCCCAATTATAGAGAGTACTTGTGATTTAAGTGTACACTGTTTGCAATTAGTTTAGATCAATTGCTGCATGGTGCTTGCAGGATGGCAGAATGTTTATTTACTATCTGCATTCGTGAACTGGCTTCATAGAAATAAAGTAGTATAAAATAAATAAAATATAATGTTTCAATTATAAATATTTATATTGAATACTATACAGGATTTTCTAACTGAAGCAGATGATAAAGCTCAAGACCAACAAAATGTCCGATACCTATGTAATTCGATTCTAGACCATTTAAAAGTTTTTTTTTTTTGGACTGACTCTACACTGCACTAAGAATATCATAATAGTGACAAAAGTAATTTCCCTAGTGAAGTGATGTTTGTACAAATGATAGTTTATTAATATATCCACTTTACCAAACACCATTCATGTCATTGTCATTATAGTGACATGAAAAATAATAACAGATTTGCAGAAGTTTGTCTTGTCCGGATATTTGTCGTGTGTTTATATGAATAAAAAAAAAATAAAGTACTATATAATCTAATACCTGCCACTGGATCAACTATATTATTGTATGCCTAATCAAAAATACTAATCATAATTGGTCATATGCAGACTTCAATATTGAAAAGGTGAAAACAATACAGAAGTTGTAATTTATAGACTGACTTTAGAGCAATGCTACATAAGTGGAAAAGGTTTATCTTTCACAAATAATGATAGTTGACATTAAAATTCAATGCAATCAAGTGAAAGAGACAGAACGTTCTTCCTTTGGTTTTGTTCACTGGTATTAAAAGTTTGAAGAATGAGAGGAGAGAAATAAAATGCAAGTAGTTGGCTTATTTCATATTTCAAAGTACAGTATTCATAAAGGTACATAACACATTCATAGAAGGCTGTATATTTGGTTCAAGATGTGAAGGCATCCCAACGGTTGACCTAGACCGCCTTGACCAAGTTTAGGAGGTGGTGTGCCATGAACCTTCAAATAGTATCAGGAAAATAATCATTCATACTGGTATCCCAACAACTAGTGTACATTGTATATTGCAAGCCAGAAATTACCACTCCTATCAAATACAGAGGTTGTAGTCATTACTTCCAGTGGATAGTGAAAAAAAAAAAAAAAAAAAAAAAAGGTGGAATTTTGACAAAAGATGCTGCGTTGGTCAAGGGAGAACCCCAACTTTAATATTTTGTGGACAGGTGAGTCACATTTCAAAAGAGGTGGAATATTTCACATTAACAATTATCACTCAAGGTCCATTGAAAATCTTTGTGAAATAAAAAAAATTTATTTTCAACTTCAGTTTGGTGTTAATTTGTAGACATGCAATAGTAGACATGCAATTGATTGGACCGTTTTAACTATAAAAGAGACTGAATGGTGACTTTTATAAGAATTGTTTTTAGCACAATCTTCTGCCACTGCTAGAAGACGTGAACCTGGAGGTGCGTAGAAACATGTGGTTTTAGAATGATATTATGCAGTGCAATTGAGGCAGCTTTTAAATATTACATTCTCTAATGAATGGATTGGACATGACGGACAACTAGCATGGCCTCCACGTTCACCAGATTTGAACCTGATTTATTTTTTTGTTTGGGGTAACTATAAATTAATTGCTTATGCAAATGAATATCAAAACATCTGGAAACTGGGGTACAAACTGTGATAATCTGAAAATATTATTAAATTAAATGTTAGTGCTTTCCAGTCATTACAAAGTAATTTTCTACAGGAGGTGCATGTTATGTGTGCAGAGATAGGGATAACATTTTAAATATATTTTTTATGAATACTTTGATAAATGAAATTAAGCTTGCATTTTATTTTTCTCCCTTCATTCTTCTGTCTTTCAACATGAGTGAACCAAAGCAAAGGCATGATGCTTTGCCTTTCATTTTATTGTGTGGAATTTCAAGGTCAGCTATCATTATTAATGAGAACTGAACACTTTCCATGTAAGTATCATTGCTCTAAAGTCAGTTTGTAATTATTGCAACTTCTGTAAACTATGTTTTGACATTTTCGATGCCGAAGTCTGCTCATGACCGATAATGATTAATACTTCTGATTAGGCATAATATTAGGTAGTTCTTTCCAGTGGCAGGCATTAGGTTTTGCGATACATTATTATTTTCATATTAATATAATCTCGTGGCAAATAAGTGGACGACACATAACTTCTGCAAAACTGTTATTATTTTTCACGTTGCTATAATGACAATGACGCGCATGGATGGTGTTGGTAAAGTGGCTTCACTAGTCACCTACCATTTTTACAAGTGTCACTGCACTGGGACAATTACTTTTGTCACTATCATGGCATTATTGGTGTAGTGTTGAGTATGTATGAAAAATCAGAAAAAACTAATAATTTTTAAATGGTCTAGAATTGGACCACATATGAATTGGTCATTTTTGTTTGTCTTGAGACCATATATAAACTTCTTCTGTTTGGATGTCTATTTTTGGAACATTCTGTATGTTATACCTTGGAAACAACCCAACTTTTCAAGTACTGCTTTTTGTCATGGGACTTTTCTCTCATGGCTAACCCGGAAAACACAAAACAAAACTCTGAAAAACGGTGGTCATCAAACTGCAAACCTGAGTTAACAGTTATCAAAAAGAAAATATATGTTAGTTTGTGCATAGAAGGTACGGCAGTAATTTTGATACTGTTGGTTCAGTGTTAATTAGTCTAAAAAAGTGGCACTAGGTTGAAGGCTAAGCACAGCCTCCCAAACCTCTACAATTAACTATTGTGCCCCCATAGGCGCCACCGGGGCTGTTGTTCATCACTTCTCCTCTCCGATGTTGACCCATTGGGCTTCTTGTACCAACTGATGTATGCTATATTCCCAAAGGACCAAGCCCAAGCCAGGTCTGCTACGTCACCGCGTATTAATACACAAACCCGTGACCTCCACCCACTGCGAGACGTGTTAAGAAATTTGAATATAACAGAAAGCTAATGTAAATCATGGGAATGACTGTTATTATAATTATTAAATATTTAAAAATTGCTTAGTTTTAGAGCAAATAATAAGTTAGGTACTGCAACAGACAGCTGTGTGTATCAATGATAAATGAAATGCAATTGTTAATAAATATTCTTATCTCCACAATAATTATTATGTTTCATTATGAAATTGCAACAATTTACTTTAAACAATTATTTTGTTATTTTTTAAACACATTGATTCGAAACAAAATCTATGGGAAAGAGTTAAACTCATCTGAATTCTTACACAAGATGCTACTCAATGAATGTAAGAACATTTTTATACATTTGTAACTAGATTACACCTTATCGTGAGAAGAGAAGGGCCGTTTTCTGACATGGATATGTGGAGATCTGTGGTCACCAAGAAATGTTGATCATTCCCTATCTGTACAGTGTTGCAATTCTCTTGGCTGAATCTTTCTTGAAGTGGTTTGGTTGGATCTTTTTAACTATTATCTTGACCATAATAAGTCAGTATGTCTTCTGTTTGTGAGTGTTAATTCTCAAACTATTTGGCAGAAGTGTAAATGAAAAAGGTGAAAGAAGTATCTAAACAGGAGTTTCAGACATTCTCAATTAATGGCGAACAGCCTTAATACAGAACCAAGAGTTCATATACTTTACGTTATTTTTATAATGTTGGCTAAATTGTTTGAAACTTAAATTGGTCACATTTATTAAAATAAATTAAAACAAAACAGAAGTTACTTGAAATAAATTTGTGAATCAGTGTCGTAGCTGACAAAATACTTAAACATTAATTGGATTCTTGGTATTATGATCAATACTGTATTTTACAAGGGCATGTCAAAGTTCATATTTAATAACTTAACGATGTAACTCAACAGAAGCAATCACAAGCAGATTCTCTGTTGTCTTAAACAAATAGAAAACTATTTCTTTCTCAGTATTGTCGCCTGTGGCGAAACCTGGAGAAACTGTTCTGCATGTTGAGAGTTGAGAGATTTGGATGGCCCTTATATGCTATTGATGGTAATTTGAGCACTTTGAAAGTCGTGCTTAACTTCTTTTTTTAGCCAATTTCCAACCAATTTTTGTGTAAATATATACATGGCCATGTGCTTCACTTTTCACATAATGTTTACATTTCAATACTTGTAAAATCATAGCCTACTGTACCTACCAAATAAATCCATGAGTGATAAAGATGACTGAAAGTACATATCATAGATATCTCCAAAACAATGTCTGTATAATATCAGTTAATGTGTGTTAGTTGTTTATTTTTATACTACACAGTTCCTCTGTATTCCGACTTTCCAGATGCATGAAGTAAGCTGGATATGGAGAACCACAAAATGTTGGGCAGGGGAAGGGGGTGTGGTAGTACCTTAAGATAGCCTGCCAGCCAACGGTTACGTCCACCATGTTTTCCAATTGGAAAACTGGAAGTGACTCCACCAGAAATTAACTATGAATGCTGTGGTAGGCTTGTGCATTAGCCACACCACACTGCCGCACCTAATTTTTTCAAGATGGCAATGTTTAATGCCCAAGCTAATTTAAATGTATTATTATACGGACTATGCACGGGTGAAATATTCTTGTTTCATATGCAGCACTTGTTTTTTGCTTGGTAACAGCCTTGTAATAATCATAAAATTGATTACAATAATTTACTTTAATTGCAATGCTAATCTTAGCAACACATCACAAATTATAACTCATCATCTGGTCAACAAAGGAAATTGAGAGACTATCTTCTAGCTCTTAAAAAAAAAAGATGAATAATGCAATTTGCATTTACAGCAGTATAGATAAAATTTTATATGAAAGCTTTTGTTTACCAATTTGATGCTCAAAAATGTTGAGTTACGTTGGATTGAGAAAAGAGGGAGGATATAACAATGAAATAACAGTTATTATTACTAATTAAAGATGTATACAAAGTTAAACATAATATAAAAAGAAATTATCATTGCAAAAAAAAATCTGAGCAGCTAAACGTATTTCATTTTGTGTGCATCAGCTTACAGATTTTACAGCATTTAAGCTAATCACGTGTGTATCTCCTTTAGTGATGCAATTTTAACTGCCAGTCTAAACTTTTTTGAAGTTCTGTTATAGCCACAAATTATTATCTAGTAATATTTTGAGCATAATAATCATAATAATGCCTGTATTAAAGTGTAATACTTACTTCACTGACCAAAGCAAATGAGAGAAAATATTTAATCTAAAATATTCATTATGTCAAGTTATGGAAATATATTATAAGAGGATATTAACAATTCATGATTACAGTTAGAAATGCTTGAAATACTGAGTCCATGCATGTTTTATAAATCAGAACTACTCTTAACTTCATTGTCTGGTGTTCTCACCTTTCCCCGTAGTTTTTCGAGAGACCAAGTTAGCATTAAACAACCTTATCCACATTTTCAAGTCTCAAAATTATTGGACGCATTGATTTTATGGTCTACATTTTCACCAGCTTCATGGCATTGATTAAAAATTGTTGTGTCAGAATAAAATCTAATTTCCAAACTTGGTTCTTGAAATTTCTGCTTAAAGTAAACCATTATACTTCCTTCTCCCTTGCTTAAATCTCATTTTTCAGTATTTACAAATGGTTTTCAGTTTTTTCCTAAGTCACAGTATGGTTTAAACAGGTGAATTAATAATGCAATAAAATACACAGTTCACATAAAGAAATAAAGCTTAAAACAACGTGGTAGAATGTGCAATTCTTTGGCCAGCCCAAAACAAATTTATTAAACAGGTGAACTTTATCAACATATTCAAATTGTTATTGATTGCAAAGATACCAAATTGAACAAGTAATAATGTATTATTGGTGCGACAGCAAGAACAAAATACAAAAATTATTAGCACAAACATGGAGAAAATCACCGCTCTACATCCCCGTTTAGCAAAGCTCCACTGTTCATGTTGTAACAGGACAAATAAAATTGCTTAATGGTTCTCAGCGACAACTGCCACTATATATATAGCATGACAAATTATAGCAAATCACTGACTGTAAATAGATTAGTCAGTCCGCACTTGAATAATATCTTTAAAATTTAATGACAATGTAAGATTTTTGTGAGTATTTAAATGGTAAAAAAATATCCAGTTCTGAAAATAAGCCTAAGAACAAAACAAGAAAAACCAAACTAACCCCCATAATATTGTATCAGCTCATGCACGAACACACAAAAGTTAATATTACGTTGGATATTCTGAGTGCACTGCTGATGCACATCAAACAAGCAGAAATACGGATAAGAAAGAGTTCCTAGATTAATTAATACATTTTATTTTACGTGGTCACTAAACAGCGATTTTTAGAGTTACAAACTAAACTTCGTGATAAAGTTGTATTGTATAGGTGTTCAAAATGAAATGCACAATAAAACTATCCGTATTCAAATGAAACGCAACTTCGAAACCTTGAGAGTTCTTTTCGCGTCGTATCCCCACTCTCCATCCATGCTTTCCATATGTGATTAATATTAATTTCAAAAGCATACAGAAATATTGCATGGTATTGTTGAATTATTTTTTCTAATCATTTGACTAAATATATTTCAAATTTGTGTCGTTTCAAGCCAGTAATAGAAGAAAAGTCAACTTTAAAAAAAATTATATCAAGAGGCAGGCCAACATGCTGCTATCTGTTGAGTAACATTCTGGGCTCACAACTCATCCTGCCATGCCATGTGCATCATCTGTTTGCTCTTTCCCGAAGCATTACTAGCCACTAAAAAAGTAGCGTTTGTGTGTAAAATAACAAATTTACGAACAGATACCAATAGTTTTATTTTTCCGCGAGCTCTGCATAATTGTTAAAGTAACATATATTTTGTGTACAGCGATTTTGGTTACTAGTAATTTCTATTGGGCCGGTAATCGTTAAGTCTACATCCATTACGTGCCATGTTGTTCTCCCGCAAACCCATTTCCTTGTTGTTTTCATGTTGTTACTATACTGTATACATAAAATGAAGAAAGTGGGACGCACGTGGGTAGTTTTTAAGCATTTGTTACGTTATTCCACACCACATTTCCAACTCAAACTTTTCAGTATCAGTAATAGCAGAATTACTGCTTCGCAATAGTCGTTGGTGAGTTTTTGGCTAATGTAAGTGCATTGTCAAGCGAGTTTCCCAAATTACATTTATTTTCAGTCTTAACATATTAGCTGTAACTTCCAAAGTATGATAAGAACTACAATTACCATTTTGCAAATGTTAACCCAAATTAACTGTCTCGGATAAATTAAAATTTTAATTTTTTGCAAGGTTGGTAAAGTGAGCACTTTTAAGGCCCTAGTTACTTTTTTTCCTATCAGCCATTTTTATCCTTTCACCACTTTTAATATAAATATTGCTACTTAAGTAATAAACACAGTATATATATTTCACCAGACTCAAAAGTTCATGTCTGAGGCCACAATAACATATGTTTATTGACCATTATTCCAAATGAGAGGGCTTCAAAAAGTGCTCACTTTACTATGAATAACCTATACTTAGCGGTTGACATGAGGTTCTCTGATGGGACGATTCTCCTTAACCTACCCTAAACTAATATTTGGTATACATTCGAAGTAATGCCAGAAAAATAATAATTGGATTGCACCTAAATTTCTCTCTTTGTTTAAAAACAACAGATTATTCTATCATTCTTATCCGTGAATGTGCATATATTTTACTTTGTCTAAAAAGAAATTAGTTCCTTGCCAAGTGCTGGATTTCTTAATAATAGGGCTATCAGATGAAAGTTAATCTGAATTAGTAGCATCTGTGATCCAAAAAAGAAAATTTTTTATGACTGAATCAATTTTTTAACTGTACAATGTTTTGCAGTGTATGATGTTGTAAAACTAATAGGCACAAAGAATTATATCTTGTTTTCTGACAGCTTTGACAAGTTGTTCAAGTGCCAGATTGAAAACTTTCAGTTAGTTTCCTTACTTCTCCAAAATGTGTATAATTTCTTCCTGTAGCCTGTTGGGTGATGCAGCACTTGTTTTGCTGCTGCATACATCTCCAACCTGAACCAACACCTCTTTGCTCCCTTAACACAGCAGTAATGCGCTATGGAAATTGGTATATTTGTCTTTTCACATGGCTGTATGGGTTATTTCATGGTCATTGTCATACTTTTGTGCGCTATAAGTAAAGTGAAAAGTTGATTAACGTTCATATTAGCTCAAAATGCTTATAAAGTCACTTTTCACTGTCAGTGTTAATATAATTTAACACTAAATGACTTTACAACCTTTGATATCGGTAGGAGTAGGTTTATAAATAGCGATATTAAAAGAATAAATAAAATTTTGGCCTTTCTTGATGACTTAACAAGGTACACAAACACAGTACAAACAACATCATAACAGAGCTTTACAAACCTCTTGTCACTTTTTATAAAGAATAGGAAAAACTTGCCCTTTGGAACAGTCAGCTCACCAATAAAAGGGCTGAACAATTAAAAAAAAAATTTTATTGCTGGTAGGTACTGTTATGTAACTTACAGACTACTCACCTCACACCATGACAAAGAGGGATCAATTCCCAGTGGGGTCATACCCGGAGTACCGCATGTAGGAAACATGGTGGATGTTGCAGTTGGTTGGTGGGTAGTGTCGGAGTACTCTTGATACGCCCACCATTGCATTCTGTCACTGCTCCATCTCCACCGGTCTTCACCACCATCATAACTGAAGACCTCAGTTTGAAAGTGCCAGTAATGTCTCCTTCACGTCAGTTAGTGTTAACTGAATATTGTGTTTCACATATTTCACATCTACACTGAATTATTATATGGCTTGAATGATGTAATTATGCAGTGCTTAGAGACCTTGATCATTTAGAAAGTTACTCACGTTTTTCATCTCAGTTTTCAATTAAATTTAATTTTTTTCACCGTCATATATCAGATGGAATTTACAGATACCATGTAGCTATGATGTGAAGAATTGTTTTGCACATGCCCCATGAAAGATTTTTAATAATGTTTCAACTTGCTGCTTGAATTATGTTATATTACTAATCATGAATCTTCATGAAATTTTTTTTCTTTTATGAAACTTGCAAATCTTCAGTTTAGGGTAAATCTTACAGTCTGCAACATAGAGGCTCCAGATCCAGGGTGTTAAGCAATCTGGAAGAGCGGAAAATGTGCAGGATTTGAAATGTTGTGGAAAAAGTCCAAAATAGTAGGAAATAATAAAAGGGTGTCCGCGGAACCCCCTGCTGTGAGGGAGGATGGTAACAGGGATTGGTTTATTGTGGCAGGGAGGAGGTGGACTAACAATACCTGTCTTCATTGCACCACAGCCTGAGCCAACTGCCTCTGCTAACCTAGTGCGGATGTTTTTGTAAAGAATGTTGTGTGTATGTGCATGTCATCATGGTTGTATAATAGTATAATTTGGCTGCTTATCCAAGTTTACTTTACATCTTTGGCAGACGACTGACATGCTGAAGAATTGAAGTAAAGGATTCCATTGTAAGTAATTATATTAATTTGATATGGTACGTAGGTATGAACGTGCTTTAAATGTGATTTTAAATGTTCTGCCATTTTTGGTTGATTAATACCTCCCTTTTTAACTTTCACAGCAGTATTGGCTACACATTTTCATATTAATCATATGTAAAATGACAATGTAAACCACAACTATTTCACAGGCCATGCAATTGTACAAAATATGTTAAAACATTCATATTCCCTGCTGCGGAAGCAAGTCGTAAAGTGAATTAAGGAGCATTATTTGTTGTCTGATAACAGCCAACGTTGAATGAGTAATGTGAAGACAGGCCATATCTTCTCTGGTAACGAAAAATGTATCTTTGGACAGTCTAATTTGTAGCATCAGAGGATTGTCATTGCTTCATGTAAATAGTGTCTGAACGTGTGTGTCTTTCCTGCAATTAGATTTCATTTTACGTGGGTATCATTCAGATTTGTTGAAGCAAAGTTGCTGGAGGCTTTTTTCCTTCCGCTTTCCGACCCTTTGTTTTATCTCTCTGTCATTCTCTCTTGCCTCTCCCCTCTCCCTCCACAATATTCCCTAGCTGCACAACGCCCTTGGCCACAGACAGTTAGTCCTCTGCCAAAGTGTAGCCAATCATGAATCGCTTATGGCTGGCTGTGATATTGTGACTGGCACAGACATTCTTTGCAAAATTGGTTCGAAATAAACTGATTATTCTTAGACAGTTTTGTTATGAAATATAATTGAAGAAGAGTTTACATGGAGGCAGGTGTGCATGACATAAGTTTCAGGCTATGTTCAATTTGGACACTGTCAATAGCTACTTGTTCAGCTGTAGTTGCGATTTAATAATTTAGTATGGTAGTACGTTCCGTTACATACTAAATACTAACATACCAAATACGTCATGATTTTAGTATTAAACTAATTTGGGTCACATAACCTTTTCGTTAACTAAAAGTGCTAATTCAAATATGGCCTCAGTATTGTCATTGGAAATGTATAAACATAGGTTTCAAACTACACCAAACTGTACTTACGAGTTTTGGCATTATATTCTTAGTATAAAATACGTAAAAATAATGTTTTAAATACACACAAAGTTCTTAGATTTGTACTACTGTCACAGTAGATATTATTTATTGCTTCATATGTCTAACAATATGTATAATATAAGTATTCAATGGTAGAATGTAAGAAACGAATAGGAAGCATGAAATTTGAACTGCAATGGAGGAAGGGAAAGTCATTTAGTTGAAACAGATTTTAATCACAGTTTTCAAAAGTATTTCACTAATTAAAATTATTTCTTGCTTTTAATATTAAAATTCAACATTAGCCCAAAATGCCTGCAGTTCTTTAAAATTTAAAATAAATGATAAAATTTAAAATAACAAATTATCAAAAACGTTACCGTGCTTCCTATTTTACAGATTTGTATACTGCAGCCATGAGCCAAAGCGACATTTTGGGACAGTTACCAGCTATCCCAGAATATTGCACATGCATGAGACCTGAAGCTGTGTTATTTATGAAATGATGCACAAAATTCTCGATGCCGCAATCATAGTCTCTGTTAACACATTTTATTTTGGAATTTAATATAGAATAATGTATTGTGTGTATCAGGTCTTTGGGTATGGTATTTATTTTTGTTTGTCTATAAGCCTGATGTGTTAATACAATTTTTTTCCTGATGGTGGCCATATTTTCTTGCCACTGTGGTGATAATTTCATGCTGCAGAATGGTAAATGGTTTTCACGTGGTCGAAAATAGACACTTTCCCATGAACTGTTCAACTACTTGTGGGTGTAGTATAGTTTAATAGAAAAGTACGTTGCCTGTGTGCCTCAATTTTGCCCAACTGCTTGTTTTCAGTATGGCAGAAAATAATGTACTGCAGTGGTAGGCAGCTTCACTCTTATTTTGTTTACAGTTGTGTTCTTATTTTAAATATTGGTCATTAATGATTTACTGTGGCAGCATAATTTTGAGTGAAAATGTCTTTCAAATACTATTACTTAAAGCAGAGATGACATTCATAGTTTAGGCATTTTTTTCTCAGTTACAATGGTTTGTATTTACGAGCCCATCTCAGTGTGTTTACTTCTTGAAAGGTTTACGAGAATTACTAGGTAGTTGGTTTCACAATAGTGCGATGCAATGCAGCATGATGAGCTGTAGCCAGAGTGAGGCTCGCTGACTGTCGCTGTCCGACTGACTACGATAAATACGTCATGGACGTTGCTTTTGTCGGCATCAGGTATGATGTAGAAAAAAAATTGTTAACTTACTTCTGTAGGAAATAAAAAAGCGGGAAGAACAGTATTATCACGACAAAAACACTGGTTAGAATTACTTACCTCTACAACATATGTAAACTTGAATTATTTGAAAAATTGGTTAGCAATAATCTATTGGCAAAATGTTAATGTTTATAATCTCTGTTGTATTGTTTGTGCTTTTTGTTTAGTTTTCAATGTAGTTTTCCGTGGGTATAGTCTAAAAGTGCACTCTCCTCGCCGGTAGTAACCCAGTGTTGCTTGATAGTGAAAGCAAATTGAATTTTGTCTGCCTGCGTCGGACGTGTTGTGCAAGTTTAACGCACAACAGAAATGTTCACAGATACCTACATGACTTTTATTGTACTTGAAAGTTTCTCATATCATTTTTTTTTTGTTTATGGAGATTCCGTGGAGAAAGTGGGAAATGTACAAGAAATTCAATTGACATCCTCACTGGATACCCTGAAATCTCTTGTTTGGGTCTATTAATTAAGCCCCAATGATAAATGTTTGTAGAGGATAAATGAAAACAAAAATCCAGAGGAGAAAATATATGACATGCAAAGTAAACAGGTTAATAATGTTACGTACAGTAATTGCAATGTAATGCATTTAGTCCAACTATTATTTTGTTAAACAACTCATATTCATGAACCTACAATTGTTTTTTCTGGTTTCAAAATGAAATATTTTGAACAGTTTAAACACGTTTCCTCCTGAACTTTACTGTGAACGATTGGATATTTTTGCAAAACAAAATAATGAGAAGCGAACAGCGGTGGTGTAACATGCAGCCAATACCTGTACATGGCCACCATGCAAATGCAAGCTCACCTGCCACTGCAGTGACGCCTGTGTGTGGGAGTGGCAACCTATTCGACAGACAGGCGTCGCCAAGTGCCACGTGCAGCACTGCCTTGGGTCAGTTCGCCTTCATGTCATGCAACATGTTGTGTACGCAGGTACATACGGCTGCGGACATCCGGCGTCGTTTGCCGAAATTCAGCTTCAATTTAAACTACTAAATGGCCTTTCCAAACATTTTGTGACTAAAATTTATTGGTTCTGTTCCCCCACAGATGCTATGGTTTGAATTTTGACAGGTAGTTTCTGAACATCTTGTATACATACAATAGTACTATAATGTTGACGCATGACGTGTCTAGGCAAAGAACAGAGCGACGATTTCACAACCTGCCATAACGTGCGTCAAATGCTCATATCGACGTCACCCGAATATTTCCTTCCAATGATGCACGTGCTTGGGGACGGAGAGAGGCGCTCGTCAGCGCGTGAGGCTTGTGTCCCCTGACTGACACATGCCGAAGTTTGGACGTAAATTGGGTCGCCAATGGCGTAGGGAATTCCTCTAGGCGACGGGATATAATCCAGCAGGGAGGTGGAGGGATCAGTCAATCCCGAGGACTCAAGAGGTGCGGGGTCAGCGCCAGGGGTGCGACCCAGTTGGACGGCCGGGATGTAAGCACCGGAGAGACATCGCGGAACGCGAAGCCGAGACGAAACCAGCATACAGTGGCAGCTTAGTTAAGTAACCGCGCCTCCAAATCCAACCACTTTTCCCCGATGTGTATGAACTAAAACTCTGACCTGTAGGCCTCCGACGGGTAAGGGAAAGGGGATGAGAAGCGGAACCCAAGAGTGCAGTGTACCATACCAATATAATGAGTGATGTAATGATGCAATAAAATAACTGTTTAGCTAACCGAATCAAAAGTAGAAGTGTTTATTAGCCGCCTGATTCCACCCCTGAGTATGTGTTCAGTTCGCTTACGCAATAAGGTTGACCAAGCGATCTAGTGCTCCATCATCCTGTAGATCACATACAGAGTGGAGAGCAGACTGTGACGTGTCAATGTGTATATACAAACCCAATGTATCTGTATTTCTATTATATATAGCATGTATATTAGCATTTGAGAATTATGTACACACACCATCCATAATTTGAGTGCAGGAACAAGATTGGTTCTGATATTAATAAAAACAAATGTATCCCTTAAGAAGCTGCAATCCATAGAGTATACAAGAAAGAAGGCAACTGACGTGTTCATGATTGATGAATATTTTAAACTTTAAAACAAACACTGGATGAACTTGATTTGAATGACAACCAAAAATGATGAAAGGTTTAGTAGTTTTTGACAACCTTGCCCGCCTACTTATTCACTTCACTCCTTTATCTTCTGTTTTTTCTTATGCTGAGCATTGTTGTGAATTTTTGAAGTCAGTTTTGTGTTAACTGATTTTTAAACTGACAATATCGTCACCTCCTACTTTCTTTGAAGTCGCAACAAATTGGACTGGTATTTGAAAGTAGTGCATTACTTTGTAAAAGGTAAACAAAAGGGTTTGTAATATAAACTGTAAAATCTCTTTAGTGAACACCTTATGTTTTCCTAATTTCAAAATGCTATTTCAATATAACTTTTAAAAAAACTAAATAAAATAATATTGGTTTGTATTAATTATACCAGAAATTCAAATATTCCACAACCAAACTTCTAGGGATGATGGAGAACCCCACAAAAAATAGGTATTGTTTATTAATCATGTGGCAGAAACTCCTACGAAGTGTGTACTGGGAATGTGCAGGTAAAGTACGAGGGTCACGGATGGTAATAGGTGTGATTGAGAATAAAACAATGTTACAAGCTGGGGATTACTTTGCAAAATAAAAGCTACAGCAAAGGCGAGTACAATGAATAATGGAGGGAAGCCAACGGCACGTGTTGTGCCCAACCGGTCACCCATCCAAGTACTGACCACATCCAATGTTGTGTTACTGCGGGTATCGGACGACAACTGGTATGGTTATGATATGGCTGTTGGCATCATTCTGTTTACAAATCAATTACAGCACATGCTGATTTGAACAACGTAGTTGCGACATCATACTTTCGGAGTGTACCTGCGCATGCCCAGTACATTATGTTAGACATGTATATCTTGTGTTGGTAAACAGTGTGTAGAACTAATACACGAGTGACCTTGACAGTATCACCATGGAGTTCTACACGTGGTGAGAACTGCGAGACATGGACTTTGTGTACAGTGCATCTGAAGGCACAGAGCACAGAAAGAGCACAGAAAATGTACCACAAACGATTCCCTGGATGAAGGTGTCCTCATTATCAAACATGTACTGAAATCCATCAATCGACTGGGAGACCGGACTAATTCAGTAAGAAGTGTTGTTACACATTGAGAATAATCCTGCAACAAGTACAAGAGCAATTGCCATGGAGCTCGGTGCTCACCATAGTTTAGTATGGATGGTGTTGCGTAAACAGGTGCTTCATCGTTTCCATTACATGCACACACAGGTCATGGGACAAGATGACTATCCACCTCGTTTGGAGTTTGTATGCTGGTTTCTGCAACAGGCTAATAAATCCTATGGTTTCTGGAATGTATGGTGTTTACAGATGTGGCTCAATTTACTCTGGATGGTATGTACAATGCACACAACTCTCATGTATGGTCGGACAAAAATCCACCTCATACAGTTATGTGGAGCCATCAGAGACATTTTGCAGTGAACATTTGTGTTGTTATTGTGAGCGATTACTTAATATGACCGTAAGTGTTGCCTCCTCCTCTCACCTGGCCAATGTACAGACTATTCTTACAAGTTCACCTGCTAACGTTATTGGAGAAGATACCTCTATGTATCCTAGAGATTATGTGGTATCAGAATGATGGGGCCCCAGCTCACTTTGCAGACCCTGTCCATGCAGAAATCATTAATACTTATTGCCATCAGTTGATTGGCCAGGGAGGATGTGTAAATTGGCTTGCAGGATACTCGGACCTCACCCCATTTGGACTTATTCCTGTGGGGATACATGAAAGCCTTAGTGTATTTGACTCCTATTGATTTGGAGATGGAACTTGCACAAATTCATGCAGCGGCCGCTATCATACAGGACAGACCCCATATTTTTTAGCAAAAGCGGGACTCTCTATTACAATGCTACCGGCTCTGCAATGAGGTTAATGGTGATCACATTGATCATGTACTAATAAAGTAATCCCCAACATGTGACAGTGTTTTTTTCTGAATCACACCCACTAACTTCCTCGACCCTCATACTTTACCTGTGAATGCTCAGTACACATTCAGCATGAGTTTCCACCACATAGTTGATAAACAAAACCTATTTGTTTAGGGTTTCTTCATCATCCTCCAAAGTTTGGTGATGACATTTTTAAACACGCAATATATGGTTAAGACTTAGCATTTAACAACCAAAAAGAATGCTTAATGCACCGACATGTTCAAAAATCACTTTAAAATTTAAAATATAATATTTATACTGAAATAAACTCTTCAGAATATTCTCTATAGATATTTAGGCTTACTTTTCTAGCTGAAATTTATTAATGCATGGCATCACAGGAATTGCACCTAAAGATAATGATGTGTGTGCACATAAAATTTTCTCCGCATCTGCAATAAATTCCCAGTATTTATAAACATTGTCAAGAAAAATAATAGTTTTAAATCACAATTTTATAAAGATAACTCTATACCTATGCCGAGGTGACTATGGGTTGTTTCACTCACTCTCTGCCCCTGATGTTTACTCATAAATATATAACTACTGGTCATAATGTAATGAAATGTGCTTTGGACATACCATAGTGTATAAGAAGCTCTGTGACTTTATTGGAGGTGTCTTGGCGCGATATCATTGAAGATAACACCACAGTCTCTCAAGTCCTTGCATGGGCATGCACATGCATCTAGAAAATATAGCAGTTAAATGCAACTTGTATGGACATGTGATTTGAGTCCGAGTTCTTTTCCCAGCTGTTATGATTCATGATATAGTGGTTCGTGTTCATTCGGATAAAGCATGAATCCATACTCAGTGGAGCAGCATGTGTTTATCATGCACACATACTGCAAAACGGAGTCTATAAAATCATGTCAGCGAAAATTCATTGCACAGTTTAGTGGCCAGAAACTTTCTCAAATTCTTGCAGTCAATATTTGGTGAAGAAACTGGAAACAAGGTAAACATTGTTGGATGTGCATGGAGGGAGATGTCCGAAACTGCCAGACACCATGTACAAGAAATGAGAAACAGATTGCTGACCTTACTAAAGAATTGATTGCATAGAATTTCGCTGGAAATTGGAGTTATCGTAAACATATGTCAAAGATCTGCCAAAAAAGCAAAGCTGTACGCATATTATTTTATTGCTTTGCAACATTTGTAACCTCCTGACAAAACAAAAGAGTCAATTATTGTTCCTGGTTTCAGCAACTTGTCATTGTACATACAGGAATCCTTGACTTCACATGGTTCTCCGACGAAATGTGGTTAACATCTCGGTGAGGTTGTTAATTCCCACATTACCTGGCTTTAGGCTATCCTCACACTGTGCATGAAACATCTCTTCAAATGAAAAAAATTGGAGAGTGGTGTGCTTTATCAAGGCATCACATATTGGCCTTGTCTTTTTCAGCATAACAGTGGGGTACCGACATCTACATGGGAATCATCCAAGAGTTTGTGAATGACATGGAACTCTGTATTAACTATTTTCAGCAGGATGACATCACTTGCCACACTTCTAATGCCAGCATGAGAGAAATTGTGTTCTTCTTTGAAGATGTCATCTTCAGTGGATTAAGGCCACTCAGATTGCCTGACCTTACCCCACCAGATTTCTTCCTATGTGACATTATATTGCAACAAGCCAGTGACTGTTGTGGAACTATGAGACAGCATTCAGATGGGAAATCGACACTGTAACTCCTGATGATTTGGTGGCTACCTTCTGTAATATGCAGATGCATGTGCATGCATGCATTGATGCTAATGGTTATCACTTCAAACATTTACTGTGACATCACCATGTGTCTCTTACACCAAGGTATGTCTGCAGTACATTTCATTACATTGTGATCATTAGTGTGATTTTATGAGAGAACATCAGTGGCCAAGAGCAAGTAAAACAGTGTGTACAATGTTTAATGCATTGTGCCGAAGTACAAATAATTTTAGACAAAACAAAGTTAAACTATATATTTTGATCCAAAATTGACAAATTGGCAGCACCATATTGATTAATATAAAATTGTTCATCACCAAATCTTTGAAGATCCAAAAGAGCATACAACAATTAAAAAAATTGTAACACAAATTACAAACGTAAAAATGTTATATAAGCTCCTCACTCAAAATTTACGTTATCAAACGTACATTAAATAGTTGAATACAGTGATAGACAATATTTTAAAATAGTTCAAATACAGTACCAATAAAGTTGAATAGAGAATTTTAATGGGGCATTTAACCAATGGAGGGTAGCCTACGAAGCCCAGTAAAACCTACTTTATTAAAAATACATATGAAAAAATTGTAATAAATATTCACATTAAAATAGAACATCGATGCAGGCAGTCCAAAGACCCATCAAAGCTCCAATTGATTAAAAAGAAAAAAAGGACAACCATGTTTAAATTAAAAGATTATTTATTTATGCCCAACGCATGAGTCAAGGACACACAGCAAAAACTATTAGACTTTAAAGTAAACTTGGGCAGCAGACAACACTAAAGACTACAAGTTAAAACAAACTGAAGCATATAGCAAAGCTAGAATTTAGTTGAACCAAAACCAAATATAGGCAGGCGACCAAAACCACAATTTAGAAAAAGACTAACTTACTGCATACCCAACACTACACAAAGTTACGCCACACGATTATTAAAAACGCTCAAACAGACCCAATAGACAAAGCTGCATCCAGAACTCACAGTTTCATGTTCCTCCACATTACGGCTGCACACGCAACAAAACAAATTATAAGTGCCTCATATATATATATACCCATGTCCCAAGGATGGGTAAATTGACAATTTATGACATATTGCAAATCCTCTCGCAGCTCCAGCAGGCATCGACCCAACGAGGAATAGTAGTAGGCTAGGTGTAGAATAAGAAGAAGGCCGGCACAGTGTGTGCAACGACTTATATTAACTTGCCCACTTTATCAAAAAAATATTACGCACAAGGAGGGGAAAACAAGGGAGGGTAGTAAGGGGAGGAAATGAGAGGGTAGCCAAGCCGAGCATAGAGAAAGCTACCTCGGAGAGTTGGAATACCAAAGACTCAGCATAACAATAATCTGACAATTTTTCAGAAGTTCAAATGCAAGAGGGATACCTACTCAAGCAAGGCCAAGGGAGAGGAATGTTTCTTTGTAAATGAATTAACATGCATACATTTTGATGCTCATTGAAAACTCACTATCTTTTCAGATGTGTAAAAGAAAATAATGTTTAAAGATAAACTATATGCACTAGAAAAGAATCCTACTACACAGACAATTGAACTAATAGCCAACAACTGAAAGAGCTGATGATCATGTCAATAGCCATAATTCTGATTTAAATAGAGTCTCACACATTTTCTAACACTTATCATCAACACAAAATTTCCCTCTTAACTGCTTTACGTTCAAGAATTGCTGTAATTTATATGATTTTTAAAATGAAACAAACGAGCTAGTTACTGACTAGTGATCGAATGAATATATTCGACGAACCAAAGAGTACAAACCAACTAGATGGCAGCAGTAGTTACTTATTATGATGATATAACAACACCCCTACTATATCAAATAAGTATACACATTTAAATTATACATAAAATCTAAACAAATTGAATACCCAACTTATTCATGAGGTGATAATGTTTAACAACATACTTTTGATTAACAAGTCAGCTGGCATCTCATTTGTCTCCAAGTATTTCAGTTCTAAAATATTATTACTTACACATTCTTTACAAAAATGATAGTGCACATTAATATGTTTAGTTCACTTATGGTAACCATTATCTACAGAGAGTTTAAGTGCCCCTTGATTGTCATTAAACACAGTTATGGGATATAGATCTCCAGTTATTTCACACAACCAGTTGCGCAAATATATTGCTTCCCTACACGCTTCTGTGACACCCATGTATTCTGCTCCCGTGCTTGATAAAACTACGGTTTTCTGTTTCTTTGTTTCCCATGAGATTGCACACCCAGCCAATACAAAGCACAAGCCAGTGTACAACTTCCTATCTATAACATTATTTCCCCAATCAGCATCAACAAAACCTTCTAACTGCGGATTTCCGTTTTTTCTATATTTGAGACCAAAATGCTTTGTTTTCTTTAAGTACCTCAGCACTCGCTTAGCATACAACCATGTTTCCTGAATATAACAGTTATTAAATTGGCTTAAGTAATTAATCGCAAATGCTATATCAGGTGTAGTTAAAACCGCCAAATACATAAGACTTCCAATAAGCTGTTGGTATGGCATTTAGTCTTTACAATTTTCCTCTTTATTAATATTTAATTTAGCCTTTAAAGGAGTATCTGGAATTTTGCATTCTGTCACATGGAATTTTTTTAATAATTGGTCTATATAATATTTCTGTGTCAAAGTAATTTCACCTTTAGTTTTGTCTACATTTACACTCATTCCAAGACATTGCTTAACCTCTCCTAAGTCCTTGATTTTAAACTGTGACACTAATGCATTTTTTAAATACATAGTTTCATTATCATCATTAGAAAAAATTAAGAAGTCGTCGACATAAAGAGTAACAATTGTTCTTCGACTATTCTTATTTTTGGTATACAAACAAGAGACTATTATAGAACGCTTATAACCCATTTTGATGAGACACTCATCGACCTTCTTGTACCATGCTCTTGAAGACTGCTTTAAGCCATAAATGGCCCGTTTTAATTTAAGTTCTTTTCCACAACTTTTTGTTACAGGAAAACCATCTGGTTTTTGCATATAAATTGTTTCCTCAAGCTCCCCATTAGAGAAAGCCGTACTGACGTCAAGATGTGTTATATTTAAACCTAACTGAGCAGATAATGCAAATAACAATCTCAGTGTTGTATGCCTAACAACAGGTGAAAATGTCTCTGAATAGTCCACACCTTGTTTTTGCACATAACCACACGCCACGAGCCTAGCACGATAACGAACATTATTATAATTGTCATATTTCTTCCTTAGAACCCATTTGCACTTCACAACCGTACTACTTTTTGGAGCATCTACCAACTCCCACGCACTATTATCATAAAAACACTTAACTTCTTCAGTCACAGCCTTTAACCACTGCTCTTTTTCAGGTCCTTTTAGTGCTTCTTCCGGAGATAAGCCTCTCGCATCATCAAATACATTTTCATCAACGCACATATCTGAAAATCCTAAACGATCTGGTTTCTTTCTGCTCCTCATCGGCCTGTTTTCTGGTTCAGTCGTTTCAGTAGTATCATCAGTGTCTTCACCTTCACTTGGTATATACAACTCATCAGATGATTCCATCACTGACTCTTCATTTTTTGCAGAAGTGTCCCCCACTGAATCTAAACTTTCTTCTTTTTGTTCAGCAGTAGATGTGCTCTCATTTATTGGTATGATAGCTTCTTCTTCCATGATGATGACATCTCTGCTAGTTGTCATAGATTTAGTCCTTGGGTGGTAAAGTCGGTAACCTTTGACATTTTCTGGAAATCCCATCAATATATATTTCTCTGACTTCTTGTCCCATTTTTGTCTTCTTTCCTTTGCTACATGAACCATCACAGTACTGCCAAATATTCTCAGATGGTTTATGTCAGGTTTTCTTTCTATCCACATTTCAAATGGTGTTTTTCTATCCAACACCGATGCTACAATTTGATTCTGAAAATAAACAGCTGTGTTTGTCACCTCAGCCCAAAAATCTTTGCCTAAGTTTGCGTCAAAGAACAGGCACCTCGCTTTCTCCACGGTTGTGCGATTACGGTGTTCACATAATCCATTTTGCTCTGGTGTGTAAGCATTTGTTTTTTGATGATTAATCCCTTCCTTTAGCAAGTATGTATCAAATTCTTTATTACAAAACTCACCTCCATTGTCACTTCTCTATGTTTTGATTCTTTTGTTAGTTTCATTTTCCACTTTTGCTCTAAATTCCTTAAAACAAGTCAAGGCTTCGCTTTTGTATTTTAGAAAATATATAAATATCATGCGACTATAATCATCAACAAACAGCATAAAGTATTTAGAACCACCAGTGGATTCTTTCTCGATAGGTCCACAAATGTCTGTGTGAACTACTCCAAGTATTTCATTACTTCTTGAACCAACATGAGCAAAAGGCAGTCGACTTTGCTTACCTTCACAGCAGTTACTTATGTCAACTTTTTCATCAAGGTCAATACCCTCTGTGGCAGTTTTCATTTTATTCAAATAGTTGCTGTTTATGTGACCTAATCTGCGATGCCATGTGTTTGCAGATACCACGGATGCAGCCAGTACACTTTTTGGCATTCGCAACTTGTAAACTCCATTTATTAACGAAGATGTGACCACTAATACACCATTTGCATTGCAAACATAGCAGCCTTTCCCGGTAAACTGTACTTTATTCCCGTTGCTTATTAACTGGCTCATGGACAACAGATTAGTCGTTAAATCTGGTACACAGACTGCGCCTTTTAACGGCGCCTCAAACTCACACTCTTCAGTTTTCGTTACAATATCGACATCGCCGGTGCACAAAACCCGAACTTTATTATTGTTTGCAACAATAATTTCTTTATTTTATAGGTATGAAGCATTCCTAATCCAACTTTCGTTTGCCGTCAAGTGCACGCTTGCACCCGAGTCAATGTACCACTCATCTTTGCCAAAATTCCCGCTTAGAAACATTGCACTGAATGCATTTGTTTGTTTACAAAACATCATCTTGTCATTTGGGCACTGGTTTTTGAAATGACCAAGCTGTTTACATTTGTAGCATTTGACATGTGCTTTGGCATTTTCTCCATTTTTGCTTCCTCCTGCCTTGGCATTATTCTTAGGTTGCCACTTCTGCGAACTCGCAAATGCACCGCTCACTTCATTACAATCTTTTATGTTCACATCCGTTTCCATATCCAACTATTTCTATTTAATGGCGTCTGTTGTGATGGGAATTCCTGAATGCTCAATGACCATAATCATAGGGGAATATTTTTCTGTCAATCCGGCTAGCAATAAACATCTGATCCACTTGTAACTGATGTCAAACCCGGTCCCACATAACCTCTGACCGTTTTCTACCATTTGCGTTACATACAATGTCATAGAATTGCTGCTTTCCAGGCGAATCATGATTAAATTCCGTAGTAAACTTATTCTTCCAGAAATACCTGCATCGTCGAATAGAGCCTTCAGTTTGTCCCATAGTTATTTTGAGATCGTCACATTCTTAATATGAACGAATAACGTCGAAACGATGGTCATGATAAATTCAGCTTTGGTCTTCGCGTCATCTGCGGCTTCTATACTTTTCCCGGTAACTGTTTTATTGCAATGCAATGTGCCCTCCAGGATTAGAAAATTCTCTGCTGCGAAAGTCCACTCACTGTAGTTTTCCCGACCCTTCAACTTAGGTACGTTGACTAGATAGTTCAATGCCATATTTACTGCTTACACGAATACAAATAGTATCACTATGAACTTCTATCTCTGCCTTATACCGTCACGAGCAATACAGTGGCTAACGTTTATTTTGACTGGAATTACGGGTCTGGGCCCATAACCTAAAATGAAACAAAGGAGCTAGTTACTGACTTGTGATCAAATGAATATATTCAACGAACCAAAGAGTACAAACCAACTAGATGGCAGCTGTAGTTACTTATTATGATGATATAACAACAAATTTTTGGTAATACTGCAATTACAAAGATGGGAATATTAGACAATACAGGACACATGTTTTAAAATCTGGGATAGTTAGCCATCCATAATGAAGTGATATAATTTACAGGACAATGGACTGAAATACAGTACTGTCCTGTATAATAAGTGGTGGTTAGTCACTTAAAAATTAGTGTAAAACATATTAAAGGACCCAATGCAGTTAGCATAACATTTATTTTATGAAAAAAATATTAATTTTAAATATATTATCTTTAACCTGTAAGTAATGTATGAGTTTAAAAATTAAACTTTGGATGTTCTATTACTTACATTTTTGTTGTTCAGATAACTTGCTCCTGGCTACTTCTGGACACAATCTCTCCCACACTCACAAAGTTTTCAAACTGAAAAAAAAAATGTATGTTCTTGCTAACCTGTTCTGAAAATATGGGTATTGATTTAGGCAAATGATTGAGTACAAAATTTAACCAAAATAAAAGTATTTAATGTTTTTCAGTACAATATCAGATTTCAAGATAATTTGACCCATCATGTTGCTTTGGCAGAGTTCTCTGAGTAGATCTGCAAAGAAAGTCATAACTGTTTACTAAAGTAAATATCACTGCAGTTGGACGCAGTTTTTTTAGATTAAATTTGGACACAGCCTACTTGGCTGTCCTTTTTGTATATTACGATGGTACACAGGCACCTCGACTGGTCAATCAGTTGTTGACAGGGTTATGTCTTGTTACTGCGGGTGCTCCCAGTTCTCATCTGTGTTGACCTGACAACAAAGCCCTAATCTGGTTCACTGATGTGCATAGTTGCACTTTCCTACAAGTGCCAAGACCCTTATACTTAGTCACACCTCTAGTCCAGCTGGGGCAGTATTCATAACCTCTACTGTCTCTTCTTACACAGCACTGGAGCAGTGTTGCTGTTGATCACACTATAAAAGAGGGGTTTCTCTCATGATCTTCTCTAGAATGTATAGTTCAGAGGTGCGAAGTACTGCAGATTTTCCGTGTAGTTTGTGCGATTTGCCTGGCCTTGCTACAGAATTACGGATGTTAACTAAATTAATACAAATTTTTACGTTTACAGTTTAAAAAAAAAATTTGGTCTTGCACATATTTTTCCCAGAGTATATTAGCGATAACAAGTGCTGAAATCAGATTCTTGGCAGTGCTCAAAATTTTGCATCATTTCTCATATTTGCGTGAAATAAATAGTGATTGGCAAAATTGGTTAATAAACTTAATAAAACTGTGTGTGGGAGTGAAGACGTCTTTGGTTTAAGAAATAAATCTTGGTAGTTTCAGCCGAATCAATTTTTGACAAGCAAGATTCGAGAATACAAAACAAGACGTCGAGAGTCAAGACGTTAAAATGGCGTGTGTTTATGTTATGTGACGCCACCCGTTTGCTGATGAATTGATTTAAAATGGATATTGTGAATTCTGGGAAGGCACCGAAAGTCACAACCAAAGACTTTTAAAATGTGTTTTGTAAAATTGTGTAATGTGCCAGATATATTTCTTACGATATGACACACAAAATATATTTGCTATAAGCACAAACAGCAGTAACATTTCATTTAAGAAAATTCAATGAATGAAATACAATCGTACGTAAATAGCAAGTTTTCATAACTGGTGGCAAAAAACAGTGAAATGGACGAGGACGAAAATTACTTGTCTTCATATTGTTTTATTTTGGCAAACACAATTTAACTCATTCTTACTTTCTTTTAGATATCTTGAACAACATTGGGCCATATGCTTAGTTGAAAGTAGCCTGTCTTTATTAAGTATTGCTGAAATTGAATTACTAACCTCTAGAACTATGCTCTATGCAAAATATATACTCAATTTTCTGCAGTCTGAGAAAGTTGTCGAAAAGGGTTGTATTTAAATGAGAAATCTTACTTCAACTAAACCACAAATTAATTATGCATATGGCCCATATACCTACCACTGGTTGGGGCCTGTAGCAGACCAAACAGGCTGTTATTAAGACAATTTATACCAATACAAAAGTAATTTAAAATTGTCCTTAGAAGATAAAAACCACAGCTGTAATGAATGAGAATAAACAAACATTCAAGTTTGGATACTGTTTCTCTAACACTGTAAATTTGTTTTGTGTATGATTTTATTGAGAATGGCGAGATGAATACCATTAATACTGAAAATTAATAAATAAAAACTGCTGATTTTTAAACAAAATACTACTCTTATCTTTGGCAAATGGTTGGCATCTGTGATAGTTAACCACTACCACCATGAATCTAACCGCAATGGGTTGGTCACCAGAAAGAAGCTCCATTGGGGCCAAAGCAATTGTCTTGTGGTTTTGTACTTTCCATCATATTTGTGGGTTTGTCAGAGTGGCCAGCAATCTATCCTAGATCCCCGAATGGGGGAGGGCTATTCTTTTCATGTACCTGGTCAATAGAAGTTCATGGTGCTGACAAGTAATGCTAAAAACGAAACTAAAAAGAATTTTAATGTCAGAATATAATCAAGTAAGATATTAATATAGGTGATGGATTTTCTTTCCCAAATAATGCAAATGTTTATAAAAAATTTATATTAGCAAAGAGAGATAGTATTGGTTATTTTGCCAGAGAAGATAATATTGATGTAACTTTGAATTTTTTCCCATATCAATTCTCTTGAGTATAAATTACAAAACATGGACAAATAATTGAAGCTTTTGATAATCCTGAAATTACAACTACTATGATGCATGCTTCAGTTAGTTCACCATCAGAAAAATATTATTTAGAAATGAGTGGTGTTGATAATAAATATCCAGTAAAATCTATTCATTCTAATAAAACAAATGAAACTGTTTATCCATTGCGATATCTATTTGTTTTTCTTAGAGATAATCATAAAATTTATTCCAAAGGTCGTTATAAGATAACATTTTTTAGAAATTAATTTGATAATAATGGTTTGGTTGTATATGAAACTGAAAAAGCTGATGGAACAGTTGATAAAAGTTATGCTGATCACAGCAGTTAGGAACAGTCCAGTTGGGTATAAACCTCACACGCATTACAAGTCAGCTGCCTGCCCATGTATCCAGTCACAGCTTTTAAAGCTTCACGAGGCATTTGCACCCACACTTTGGTGGTTTCCTACCATTATCATGGTACAAATTTTACACCAATTATAGGCCCATCACTCATTCAGCCAGCTCGCTGCAAGCCCATTGTCACAAATCCTCACCTCTACCATACATGGGAATTTCTTTACAATGATATTCCTATTTTGACTCCAAATTACCTGAATGCTAAATAGTTCAATGTCTCACCAAGCATTTAAGACTTTGTACCATCTTTTCAATCTGTCCACAAGGCAATTAACTTACCCCTTTCTTTGTCACAGGGATACCAAGTCATGTAGGGATAACACAGCATGAGACCTAGCATTTTTCTCTGTGTTCAGAGATGCACATGGAGCCAGTGGGCCAACTGAACAGGACTGAGTAATGTATTCTGCATCTTTTGTTCTTTCTGTGAACTATGGCGTGGTGGACTGAATGTACTTGTTAAGGTACAAGAAGTTGGGTGAACATATTTTCAGCATATAATCTGTTTGTAGTTTAAGTGAACATGTACTGCTAAATTAGTGGGCACCAATCTAGAGGATGGATTATAATGTTTTTGCCCAACAACATGCAACTGGTAACACATGTAACATTAACCATTTTTGTCAGAACTGGAGGGAGGTTGGAGTGCCGGTTGCCCCTCCGTTCATTTTTGTGGGGTGGCAAAGTGTATGTTTTCCCTTCCCCATAGTTTTGAGGAAAGTGTGAAGAATATTGAATATTAGTACTAGAAGTATTATATAGTATCCTAGCTTAAAAAAGGTTAGGTTCAACTTGAATGAGGAAACACTGTTGAAGTCAGGTACAACCAGGATGTCATTGGGTTTACAAGAAAAACTAAATCTGATTATTAATGTGTAGAAGAGGTAATAGTTGTTTAGTCTGTATCAAATTTTGGTTGTGAATGTGGTATGCAGCCTATTTCTTAATTTATGTTGGGTGTATGATGTGCAATACATACCATTGATTTAGTGATTTGCTTAGAGACTTTCAATGTTGAGCACAGTGAGTAAAATGGTGGCATCGGTGGAGAACATAATACAGGTTGAGTATAAAAGAATACCTCAACTTTGAAGGTCTATGATATCAAAACCAAACAACCTACAACCTTGATTGACCAATCAAATTAACCATGGAACCGTGAAGTTTGTTCATCGTACATTCGTAAATGTTCAATGTGACCACCATGAGCAGCCCGAACGACATCTACGCGATAATCAAACTCGTTCCACACTCTTGTCAGCATGTCCGGTGTTACGGTTTGGATGGCATTTGTAACTTTCGGTTTGAGGTGGTGAGGGGGTAGCGAGCTCGCATTAGACACGTCAATGTGAAGGGGACGGTCTGATGTTTCCTTTATGTGCCGAGAGATGACACTGAGAGCGTCTGTCGTCGCACTATGAGCGTGTGTTTTATGTTAGTTCGCATCACGATGGCGACGGAACAACAGAAGAGGTTCTGTGTTATTCAGTTTGTTAAATGTGAATTGGTTATGACTGGTCAACTTGAATTCCGTTGGAAATATGGATGTTGTCCTCCTGATAGGTGGAGTATCGTAGTTTGGTTTCGTCAGTTCCATGACACAGGGTGCCTTTGCAAAGGCAAAAGTTCCGGGTGGCCACGTGTGTCCGAAGAGAGTGTGCAACGGATTCAACAAGCGTTCTTTCGCAGTCTGCGAATATCAACTCGACAAGCTAGCCGGGAAATGCAAATCCCTCAATCGACGGCATGGACAGTGCTGTGAAAGCGATTTCTGTACAAACCATATAGGTTACAGCTTGTACAGGCTCTTACCGGAAGGGATAAAGAACTGAGACGTGATTTTTGTGCGTTTTTTCTTGCCCAGAATGAGGTAGACGATGCCTTCATGTCTGAGCTGGTTTTTAGCGATGAAGCAATGTTCCATACAAATGGTAAGGTGAACCGGTACAACGTACAGATATGCAGTCTGGAGCCTCCACATGAAACCATCGAACACGAGTGCGCTTCCCCCAAAGTGAACGTGTTTTGCGCTGTATCCAAAGACACTGTTTTTGGCCTTTTCTTTTTTCACGAGCCCACTGTTACTGGAATCCCTTATTTGGACGTGCTTACAGAGTGGTTGTTTCCTCAGTTAAAAGAGGTGGCAGGGGACTTCATTTTCCAGCCGGATGGTGCGCCACCCCATTGGCAGCTAGCTGTTCACGGATACCTGAACGAGACGTTGCCGCAATGCTGGATTGGTTGAGGAGCAGCTGGTGATGAGGCTCTTCATCACTGGCCCCCAAGGAGCCTGGATCGTACATCGTGCATTTTTTTTTATGGGGTACATAAAGAATCAAGTGTTTCATCCACCATTGCCGGCTAACAGTGACGACCTCAAAACGAAATTACGGACGCCATCCAAACCGTAACACCGGACATGCTGACAAGAGTGTGGAACGAGTTTGATTATCGCGTAGATGTCGTTCAGGCCGCTCATGGTGGTCACATTGAACATTTATGAATGTATGGTAAATAAACTTCACGGTTCCACGGTTCATGTGATTGGTCAATCAAGATTGTAGGTTGTTTGGTTTTGATATTATAGAACTTCAAATTTGGGGTATTCTTTTATACTCATCCTGTATATAAAAATTTCAATAATTACTTTGTGTAGTAAAAGTTTTAAATTTATACTTGTATGAAAAATTCACCACACATCAGACTGCAAATACATAAATGTTGAGTGTTGCTAGTACTTACACAAAGTTGGAAAATTCACATCACATGTTTGAATGTTACCATGGATGCATGGAAAGAAAAGCACCTTTACACTCAGCTTTCCCAACACACAAACAATTTCTTACAGTGTTTGCAAACATTTTTTCTGGTGTGTTGAACTGGCTAGAATGTGTGCAACAAAAGTTTTGTGTTACTGTGCCACATTTGACTGCCTTCCCCCCATGAGATACAATATCAGCCAAGCCGAAGTCCTAAGCCAACCATTCTTCCTCCCTCCTCCTCCTTTCAATTTCCAAAGCTTTTATTTATAATTCATGATTTTTTTTTTTAAACCAGTGCCAAGATAATTGGTCACTAATGACAAACACCTGTGTATATTCAGTTAAGTGCATTAATATAATCCACCCAAACCCTGATATGACTCTATGACAATAATGAAAACATGAATTTTTACTCACAAAATGAATTACTGTGTTATTTCAGCATTATTATGACTGAAAAATGGAATAGATTGATTAAAATAATAATAATAATAATACACTTCTTTAATCTTTTCACAAATAAATTATATTCCATTGCAAGGATAACACAAAAGAATAATTTAAATAACACCATTACAGGCCCTTGCCAGTATCACCCTCTTGTATAGTTCAATTTGGAAGTTCAGAATGCATACCTTGAGGAATTTCAGCTTGCGACTGTAATATGATACTAACTTTTCCAAGAACTTGATAAAATTTATGACAAGTTAGTGTATTAAATAACTAGGAAACCAGTGTCTACATGTGAGATTCACAGACTTACATTGTATAAGGAATTTGTTGTATTTTGCCTTACAGACAAGTTGAAGTGAACGGTATATGAATAATGGGCAACTAAACCTATCTGTAACAGCACAAATCATTGACTTAAAAATTTGTAGAAACAGAAAGAAAGGCCACAAGCATACTTATAACTTTCAACTAGCTAATTTAAATAGTCCAAACATATAAATTCGAAATATCATTACCTATGGTAACCATACTCATTTTTTTTTACAAATTCCTTAGCATTCCTGGCCATTGAAAAACAGAATTATATGCACTTCAAAGTATGTATTTCAAAAATGGTTCTGCCATTTTACAATAAAAGAGATGCAAATGCAAAGACGGATGTTATACAAAGAGCAGAAAGGTAATTTAGGGCAAATGGCAGACATTGAAAGATAGTTTAGCACAAATACCTGTCAGCATAGGTTTTTGGGATTTGTGAGATGAAACAGTTTTAGGGTAAATGCCTTTAGGGCAAATGATGAGCAAGTCAAAACTTTTGGGGCAAATTCCTGCAGGGCAAATGCTTTAGTTGACTATAGAGAATAAATAAACTTTTAGGGCAAGTGCCTGTGGGACAAATTACTGTTTGGGTCTGTGATGCCAGGAAATAGCATTGTGCTAGTAGTGGATGCTTATCTATAACCATGTATTGTGTTTGAGTGAAAGCTTGATGGTTTATAGATTTTTTTGATTTATTGTGGTTACTTGTTGTAGTTCATTATTGTGTAATATACTAATCAATTTATAGTGATGGTATATAGAGTTTTTAGTTATTAGTAAATTGTTGTTACTTGTTGCAGTACATTGTGTAATAGAATTGCCACAAGCCAGGAAATGGATTAAGGTTGCATTTTGGTATGAGGCAATAACCTGCTTTGTCTTAATAATAGATTTTTCATTGTGTCATGATATAGTTTTATTTCCCTCAAGAGAATTGCACGTTGTTTTTGTGAATGTAATTACCATCCACCATTGCATAAATAGCTTCGGATCCTTTCCTTGTCCATATACTTATACTGTTTGGATTTACTATTAATTGGTGGCCTATTTTAGCGATGATAGTTAGCTTAGCTTAATACAAGTTTTTTATACTAATACTCTGGATACACTATTAACATTTGGCTGAAATAACCAATGGTTATTTACATTAATTAAAATAATTTGGTTATTTTAAATGTGTTATGAAAGTTGAGTGGCCATATGTTCATAACCAAATGCAGTACATTTTGCAATTTTAATGTTAAAACTAAAAATCTAATTAATTTTTTTTTATTTTTTTTATTTTTTTTAGAACATAAGTGAACTTCAAGTATTCAAGAACATGTTTCCAGAACTTCCATTCTTCTTTGTCTACACTGTAGGAAGTTCTCCTCTATCCACTACTGAGCTAACTGAATCAGAACAGCATCAAGTTCAGCTACAGGAAAGACGACCAATGTATCAACCTGTTGTTGAAATGTTATTACCTGCAGAATACGAAAGTGATAAAGTGGACCTAACCCTTCATGTAATAATGGATCAGCTGTCCAGTTTAGGTATAGCAGAAATATTGTTCATTATTTACTCCTTCAGTTCCCGTTTACAATTGATATTATATTTTTATTTTACAGGTTGGTTAGAAAAGAATACCCCAACTTTGAACGTCTATAATATCAAAACCAAACAACCTACAACCTTGATTAACTGAACAAATTAATTTTGGAACCATGAAGTTTGTTTAGCATACATTCATAAATGTTCAATGTGACCATCATGAGCTGCCCGAACAACATCTACGCTATAATCATTCTCGTTCCACACTCGTGTCAGCATGTCTGGTGTTACGGTTTGGATGGCGTTCATAACTCTCGGTTAGAGGTAATGAGGGGGTAGCAAGCTCACATTCGACACATCAATGTGATGGGGATGGTCTGATGTTTATTTTATGGTGCGCCACCCCATTGGCACCTAGCTGTTCACGGATACCTGAACGAGACGTTGCCACAATGCTGGATTGGTTGAGGAGCAGCTGGTGACCAGGCTCATCATCACTGGCCCCCAAGAAGCCCGGATCTTACCACGTGCAATTTTTTTCTGTGGGGAACATAAAGGATTAAGTGTTTCATCCAGCATTGCCGGCTAACATTGACGACCTCAAAACAAAATTATGGACGCCATCCAAACCGTAACACTGGACATGCTGACAAGAGTGTGGAACGAGAATGATTATAGCGTAGATGTCGTTCGGGCTGCTCGTGGTGGTCACATTGAACATTTATGAATGTATTGTAAACAAACTTCACGATTCCACGGTTCATTTGATTGTTCAATCAAGGTTGTAGGTTGTTTGGTTTTGATATTATAGACCTTCAAATTTGGGGTATTCTTTTATACTCATCCTGTATCATCATCAAAATTAAGAGTGAAACCAAAAGTGTTTTTTTAGATATTAAGTAGGCCAATGACATACAGCCAATCACACATCTAGAGCACAATAGTATAATATTAAATACAAAATGAATTATTCACGTGGTTTTTGTGCTACAGAATTTTTCATTATTATTGACTTACCGTAGCATTTAAAAACATTTTGTACCCAAAGACAAATTTCAAGTTCTCATTTCAACTCCAAGGAATATTTTTACGTGCTTGAAAATCGCTCGAACGGTGGTTTTTAGAATCAGTTTTAGTTGCTAAATTCTCAATACAGAAATTTTGGAGTTGTCTTCAGACATGCAACATAGTGTTATCTTTCATAACATATCGTAGAACGATATGGTCACAGCATAAAGACACGTCCAAACGCCAGTTAAGCAACTTGCGTGTAGAGATGATGAGGTAAATGATGTGTTAGCAAGTGAGCAAGAGTCTGCCGTAGAGATAATGTATTTCAAGGCATTTAACTCTCAGGACCTCAACTTCTCTCTCCCTCCCCCTCTCTCCTCCTCCTGCTCTTACTCTCCCCCTCCCTCTCTCCCTCAATCTCTCCCTCCCTTTCTCCATCTCTCTCCCTCCCTCCATCCCTCCCCCTTCCTCCAACTCTCCCNNNTCCCCCTCCCCCACTTAAATAATAATAATAATTTCAGTAAAAGTGGCTAACTAGCTCTATTTTATTATGTACGTTTTCATTTATTGTGCTTATTTTATTGTCTACATTTTCATTTACTGTGTCTGTTTTCGTGACTACTTAATCACTTTCAAAAGTTATTTTACTAATTACATTCTCATTAACACTATTTACATCTTATTTCAAACTATTTACACTTGCACTCACTTGACTACTCAGTTCTTAAATTAATGCTTGCAGTGATTCCAGTTTGACTGACATTTTTATTGTTACCATTCACTGCAATGCTTGCACAGAACAGTCTTAAATTTGTGGCCTATTGCTATAATTAATTCATTTTTCAATCTTACTAATTAATAGCATGTTGTCTAATTTAATTTACAACTTAATTAATTAGTAAGTGCCTTCACTCCACTTCTGACACCAGTGTTACAAGTCGCCAGGGGAATATCCAATTTCATAACGGATGGAGGTTTTAATAAAATTAAATAGCTGAAGTTAATTTCTTAATTTATTTACAATGTTATAAAATATATGGACATTTATTAATCATAACATAAACTATCTATCACTACTATTTCACTTGTTATCCTGTCAGTGAGCACAATATTTAATGCCAGTGTCAAGTTTAATTCAAGTCCTTATCACTATCTTTATACTAGCTACAGTCAGTACTATTATAGTATTATATATACATATATCCAAAATGTCCACTGCCATAAATTAACACTGTTCCAAATGTTTGCCACTCACACTTCAATTCCCACTTTCCCACAGTCCAGCTGGTCAGTCTCTCTGTACTTTCAATGCTCACAGACTATATTCGCAGGTTATCACCGTCGCTTGTCGCTCCGATGGTACCACATGCCTGGTGCTAATGGCTGGCCACAACTCCAAAAACTCCCAGCATAGACGCACACTGTGACTTATACAGCTCAGTTTCACACTACGAGTCGTGCTAAGTGGAAAGTGGGGTGATGACCAAAAAATTTGTGCAGTGACTATCTCAAAACATCCAATCCTTTAAGGACATAAGCTACATGACCCCAATAGCCTTATCACGGCACATGCTAATCATCCACCTTAATCCATTTGTAACACTACCCGCTCTTCTCCAGTTACTGGTGATGCTCTTGGAACACTGTGTTTCGCACATCTATGAGGGAGGGCAAGGAAAAGGATGCAGTGCAGCTGCATGTAAAACTATAATACATGTTTGACAATGAAGACTGTTGACTTAATGTTTTTTGTTATAACTCATCAACACTATATAGAAGAACACAGGTGCAGTTTTTATAAAGAGCTCCTTTGTAGACACTCCATTGACTTGTGCAGTAGGGCCAGTGTAAAATTGGATTGATTTTCTTTGGTGGGCCTGTACTTGAATTGCCGCTTAAGAATTTGTAGAATCAGTTTTTCCCCAAGTGTGTGTAGTCATATTGCTGATTCTAATAATTTGAAGTTTGTTCATATTGACTAGTGCCTTTTACTTCTCTAAAAATATTTGACATTACATGCCAAGGTAGTAGCGTGGTAACTGTTTTAATAATTGTAAAATTGTTAATTAAATACTAATATATATATATATATACATGTGTATGCGTGCATGCTTGCATGCATGTGTGTGTGTGTGTGATGTGTTAATTCTGATAGTATTTCTCAGGAAATTAATGCTACATGTAAACTGTATAATTAAAATTTATTGAAATTGTTAAAAATAGTAAAAGAAAAAAGTACGTACATGTTATAATTTTTCTTCAGATATTTACATACTGATTGAGGATTAAATGCTCCAAAATTTAAGTGGTGTAAATATAAAATAAAGAAACAAAAGTTGTAAAATTAGCTGCTGTCTGGCATTATGATATCTGATTGGACAATTCAGAATGCAGTGGAATTGGGAATGCCCAATTACACAGGTCCTTGCCCTGATTTGTAAAATGAGTATCTGAGATTATCAATCCTCTGCAGAAAATTTACGAATTTAAGGTTTAAAAGCTCATTGCTTAAACTTTTTTCACATGTATAACAGTAAAGGCATGCACTGTTATGATGAATTATCGGTATGTTTACATGTTACTATAGCTAAGCATTTTCTGACATTTTATCAAGAGATGAATATACTTATTGCAGATGAAGGTGCTACCACATGCCTTTCTCACACTGAAATGCAAGGAAATGCCATGTGCATATAAATAATTTGAGGAAAGGTTGTTCTGCACAAATTTTCCCCTGTTCTGCTTTCCACAACATACCCAACAGATATTACGACTAAATGCAAGCCTTAATGTGCATCTCACTTGGTATTGGGAGAGGCATGATGTATAGAAAGTAAAAACTTTGCTGCTGGTGTTCTGTGCTTCACCTATAGTGAATGTGGCAAAAGTTCACCCAAAGCTTACATCTTAATAATGTAAATTTATAAATGTTGAAATATTTATGCCAAAGAATGCCAGGCATCTTGGCATCTTTTGTTGCAGTGTCACTGTCATAATGACATAATTCTGGAAAATAAATGCTGATTTTGAATGTTACAGTGAAACAGTTGAACATAATTTCAAGGCAAATAAAATTATATTAAAAAAATTATATGGAATGTTCTTAAAACATAACAATAATGTATAAACATTGTTTATTGACTTCAGTACACTAGACAAACTAATACTGGAAAAAGTAAAACAAAATATTATGGAAATAATGTCTGCAAAATAAGCACTTATTGCAGTAATAACAAAAAAATCTCTGAAGACATTTCAGCATGTGTTTTGGAATTGCAAAATATGACAGTGACTTGTGATTATAAATAGTTTTTGGATGAAGCTTAATAAAAGTGACATTTTATTAGATTGGACAGTGCAAAAATGGCGTACAGGTAGTATTGAAAGAAAATCCGTTTTTCAAACTGCATTGGAAAATGTTCTCGCAATGGCAGTTGCCTTGAAGCAAACTAAGAGTATGCAACTTTAGCTGGTTCATGTTTAATTTTCAAAAGAAACAGTTTAATATTGAGGAAATATAGTTCTATGTTTTACCTTATTACTAAATATATATTTAGTGTTGGAAATTAGTAGCCAATTAAATTGGTTTATTTTTATTATTTATCTTTATTAAATTATGAACTGGAATATTACAAACATATTTGTGTTTCCAAGAATTTCACAGCATATCTTCATCAATGCTTGAATTCCAGTAATTATACTAATGCAAATGTTAATTTGTTCATGTAATAGAAGGGTACACAGTGAGCCAAAAGAACAAACAGGGCTTTCAAATGTGCTTATTTAGTCATTAACTTGTGCTGTCCAGTGTCATGCTAGGACATACATAGAGAGCACTAGTGGACTTGGTATGGTGAACCACAATTTCAACATGGTTCTTCTCAATGTGGTTCTCCTTGATTGTGTTTTCCTGGTTTTGCGTACAGACCAGACAACAAATAGCTTGGGGCTAGGGCTAGCTGTTGGTGTGGAGCTTAGTTTTGCCCATTTTGTGGTTAATTATAAAGTTTGGAGATTGTTGACCTGCACCGACCAAATAGGGTTCACTTCAGGGTGTGCAGCTTTTAAGCCTGATTATAACGTGTGTGCAACATGTAAGTCATGTAGTTGCCATAGACTAGTTTCCCGCACCTTTCAAAATTCTCTCGGTTGATGCTATTCCCTTCCCCACCTGTGTGATACTGGATGGTTCATAGGATCTCAGTTAATGTTAGCAGGCACAGACTATAGGATGCTTTGAAGGTTGGTGGTAACAGGGTAACATTAAGGTAGTCATTTGGTGTTTCAATTTACTGGTAGGTTATATTATTACGAGATTAAACTTTACAGAAACAATTCTGAGGTGGTACCCTAATTAACGTACTCGTGCTAACTGTAGTCAGCGTCTTGGGGGTTGCGCTAGGTGTCAGAGGGGTTTCTTTGGCCAACGACTTGATACTTATCTAGTCTTGTAGTTCTGGTCTGTAGTCGACAGGCTGAGGTCTGGTGCTNTTCTGGTCTGTAGTCGACAGGCTGAGGTCTGGTGCTTCGGGCGGCCTTGGAAAAGGCCCTGGTTGTGGTGACTTCTCTCCACGACTGCGGCTCCGGGTTCGCTTCTCGACGTACGCCTCCAGCATGACACGCTTCTTCCGGTACTCCCGATCCGACTTGCTCTTGCACACTTCTGAGTCACTGACCTGCCTGGTTCAACTGATCTCTCCCTTGTCTCACAACTTGGCATTTAAACTATTGCCATCCCCCTTAGAACCTTACACGTGTCTTTGCTTGTTAGGGAAAGAGGAAAAAGGGGGGGGGGTGCTGAACAAAGGCCACATCCTCCACGTGCCAAGGCTCTTGCTGGTGGAGGGGAAAGGGGGTGACCTGACAATCCCTGTCAGCTTTTTCTGTGGCGCGTGTCCAAATTGCCACGTGGTTTTCTAGAGGAGGGGGTTTGAGGCAACCTTGGCAATTGTAACTGCCTTCGTCGTAGGCGTTAATTGCTGCCACATGTTCTGAGGCAGGTGGCTACTGGGGGGCCCTTGCGGGAGGGGGTGGTGTATGGC